>ML324272.1:37545-53820 GCA_005239505.1 Nicotiana paniculata
GGGGGTGGGGAGGGGTATCATTTCTCATTCAGATGTTTGAGTCGAAAATCTGCCATCATAGGCTACATATGTTCGACCAAATTGGATCAATGTATCAATCAGTAACTACAGTACATTTCTTCCAACAGAATAAAATAAGTGGCGGAGTGAATGCAACTTGACTGTAAGGAGAGGAGCTACTATGTCGAGGGGTGAAGTCTCTTAGTTATGTTACGGAACTTATCTTAGACGAGATTAACACGAACTCAACATAACATGAAACTAGACAAACATATTAGTGTATATGAAAGACAGGATGGCACTGTAAGCTCCGGCCACAAAGATAACCTTGAATCATACTCAGGTTAGAATTGCTTGAAATGTGTTTGGCGTAATAACGTTGTTTATTTACCACACGTTTAATTTCATTTGACACTTCTAATGTGGTGACTGGAAGCTATCTGGATTTGAACTTGTGAGGAGCTCATTACTGAATAGCTACTCCACTACCCTAGCTGAGTCTGACAGTTCAGATATTACATATTTAATTGCTCTGCCTTAACATTGCTCCTTCCTTCTCTCCAGTCAGAGTAGGGCGTCCTCTTGTCTGTAGATTGACTTGTTGTCGTCTCTAGATATTGACCTATGTCAAAGAAGTTGGGTAATTGGCCAATAAAGAAAAGTCCACCTGGTATTTGTACTTTCTGTATCAAATTCATTAGCTTTGTGAAACTGCTTCCAACAAGTAGAGTCCGCCCAAACTAAGAAACTTGTTAATCTCCTTTGAGTGATCCCAAAAAGTGGTTATACCATGCATCTTTAATTTGGGAAAAGTTATCAGCTGAATCTCAGGAAATGAGTATTGATAATTTCATATACATTTGCACAACTTTGGTAAGTTGCATATTGGTTTGGGAGGAGGTCATTAAACAACAACATATCCAGTATTATCCCACATCGTGGGGTCTGGGGAGGGTAGTGTGTACGCATACCTTACCCCTTCCTTGTGAAGGTAGAGAAGTTGTTTCCAATAGACCCTCGGCTTAGGAAAACATTAGCACCACATTTTGGGAGCAGGTCATTCTTATGTTAATTTTTTTTAGTAATTACAGCACAAGGAATTCACAAATGCCATTCTTTTGGAAATCATAAAAAGTGAGCAGCTTAAGAGGAAAAAGACTTAATCTTGAGCTTATGCTCTATAAATAAATGTCAAATAAAATATAAACTGCTTGATTGGTTTTCCTCAATAGTCCACGAAATAATATTCATTTTGATGCTTTCCTGGACTTTATAGACTTCTTCTATCATATATAGTTCTAGTCTTTCATCACTGTACAGATTTCAGCAACCTCTTGTTGCTGTTTTTCTTAATAAAATTTACTTATCACAATATGGTCAACAGAATGGTAGTTAGGTCCAAGTCAACTTATAAGCATTGCTTTACTTTTCTGGAACACCCTTTGTGACAGGACATGCACACGTCGCTGAAGCTCTTGGGGTACCCCTCCACATCTTCTTCACAATGCCCTGGACGTAAGTTCTAATTGAGATTTTCTTCATTATATTGGATATTTCATTTTGACAAGTCGATGCACCTGCATTTGTAGTATTGTCAACGTGCAACTGTGTAAAGTCCATTCCTCGTATAAATCATTGATGAAACAAAGTACCACTATTTGATTTCTATTTCTCTTAACTTCCTCTTTGAGAAAAGCCCATTTCATTGTAGGTAGATGCTCCTCACTATGTGAATGTTTTCTAGATTTGATGTTGAGTAGTCCATTCCAAGGTAGTGTTTGATACCTTTCTCATATCAGCTTAATATATGATATGTGTGCCATCGACCCACATGATATCAGCCATTCTAAGGTGACGTTTGTTTCAAAATTTTGAATAATAGGTTCTACAAAATTATTTCAAGCTACTCAAACAGACTCCACCAAAGAAAAGTACGAGTTTTTGCAAAATGTTTTACTTTTCTTTGGTGGAGTTTCTGTGGGAACACTGTTCTTGCAAAAGTCAAAACTTTTCTTTAGTGGAGCTGTGATGAAAAACATTTTTTTTTTTTTTGCAAAAACTGTTTTTCAATTGTTTGAACCAAACACCACTCAGAAGTTAGTGACACACAAAGATTAGGTGCAAGTGCCCAATGTTCTTGTGAAATGGGAGGCTTTATAGACCAGTTGGAAGAACTGTTTTGCACATAGAATGTAATGTGAGTCCGTTGCTGAGTTCTCATTCTTCGTCTAATTCTATCATTTGTTTGTTTGTATTAAGCTTCACCTCAATATTTTCAACATGATACCTTCTTACACTTTGTTAATAGACAGGCCAACTTATGAATTTCCTCATCCGTTGGCTCGCGTACCTCAAGCTGCTGGGTATTGGGTATGTTATCAGTTTCTTCTTCTGAAAAATGTTCTTCCATTAATGTGTCCGAGTCCTGTTATAATCCCACATTTTTTTCTTTCCGATTCAGCTATCTTACATAGTTGTGGATTTGCTGATCTGGTGGGGCATAAGAAGTTACATCAACGAGTTTAGGAAAAAGAAGCTGAATCTTCCTCCTATAGCCTACTTCAGTACGTACCATGGATCAATTTCTCACTTGCCAACTGGCTATATTTGGAGTCCTCATGTTGTGCCAAAGCCTAAAGGTATATATCATCTCCTCGTTGGTGTCTGTGTGCTGGTTTTCTTTGTATTGTTCTTTTTCACTTTTCTTTTGTTTGCTTGACATCCTCTGATCATTTCTGCTATTTTACTTCCTGGATTTTTATATCCGCATGTGTGCATTCACTCTCTGTTGCAAATGCCTGATAATTTTGTTTGTTGATTGGTGCATGAATTCGTTAGCAATCATGTGGTAGGTGTCATAATCAGATAGCTGATAGTCAAGAGTACTGCAGAGCAAGTGTTATATCAAGTGGCTGCTTAATAAGTTAAATATGACGTCTGGAGCTGTGTATTTTGTTTTACCGAATAATTCAAGTCATTGTATTTTAGTTATTGAAAGTATCAGGTTACACTGTCTCAAGGTTTTCACTAGTGATTTAATTCTCTTTAATGATAGATCGGAAACTAGAAGTGAATCGACAGATAGGAAATTATATGAAAAGTAATGACTTATATTTAGTTATGTATATATTATGTATTAAATTAATTTTACTGAAAAGTAAAGTTCTGTTTTTAAAGTATTCATTTGTTTGTATCTATATATTATCGATTATTGTTATTTTTTTAATATTTCATCAGGTAGGCTGCTAAATTTGATTTTAATAGATTCTTTAGGAGTTGTTAAATGATATTTAGTGTTTTATGAGATCATACAATAATAAAGTTTATATCACTTAAAAAATTTAAAGTATTTATGTGGCACTTAATGTATTAAGTAATATTCTGATCCCATTGTCAAACATGTTTAATATCTAATCACTTTATACATTCAAGTTTAAGGGCTGAATTGGGTTAGTAAACAGCCTTTGTTTTTCAAGTACATTTCCTTCAACATTGTCTCCTAGAGGACTAATTGATGTAGTACTTTAAACCATTTTCAGATGCCATCAATATGATTCTAAATCAATATGGATGGTCCTCAATTTCTTGTGGAATATGGGGGCTCTCCAATTTAGAAAAAGAGTGTTTCTATGCTAGTCTCTCCTCTTTCACTCCCATTAATCCCCTCCCCCCATCCTGAATTCATGAAAAGCTCTTTTCTGCCTTTTCATGTTCTACTTCAGCCATTGGTCTTAGCAGTAATATCTGCTCATATTGTCAATCTATTTGATTTGTCATAAAATATATTGATGAAATTTCATTAATTTGCAGATTGGGGCCCTTTGGTTGATGTAGTTGGCTATTGCTTCCTAAACCTTGGGACTAATTACCAACCTCCTGAAAAATTTATCAAGTGGATCCAAAATGGGTCTAAACCCGTATATATTGGGTTTGGGAGCATGGTAAGTTTTTCTAACATTCAAGAAGTCCTCTGTCGAAGTATCAGACAGTCCTTAAATCCCACTCTTGCGACATATTCCCCAGTCGGTTTCCTTGTATAAATATATAATAACTTATTTCTAGGTTTATTACCATAGGTGGACTACTTAGTTTCCCACTGGCAGTTGCGTGAGAGTATTAGTTTAATTGACCCAATTTATACGTGATAAACTTACATTAATAGTGGATGTGCACCAGCTTCTATCTATCTGACTGTATTTTTGTCTAATCAACTTTAGTTGTTAAAGTATGTAGAATGTGTAAGGCATTTGCTATTCGTGTCAATTAAAAGTTATGCAATCTGGTAATACGATTAACAATTTGGTCTCACACTTCATTTTTTTCCCTGCAATGTCCTACTTTCTGATTCCTTTGTTCTGTTTGAAGCCTCTTGAGGATTCCCCGAAAACTACAGATATAATTTTGGAGGCACTGAAGAATACTGGACAGAGGGGAATCATTGACCGAGGTTGGGGAGATCTCGGTACTTGTAAGTTCTCGCTTTCTTGCATTTTTTGTTCATTTTATTGCGTTCTGCACGTGTCTGACTAACCTTGAAATTGATCATATCTAGGTTGAAGATAAAGCTAAATCTTCGAAGATAAAAAGATGTGAGGGGATGGTGTGTTAAATAAAATTCTCCATATATAAGCCATTTAACTGGCATAACAAATCTCCCTTAGCTTTCCCGTTCTCCCCAACCCCTATTGCACAACCCAAAAAAATATTCCAAGGCCAATTACTTGCACAACAAAGAGAGATAAAGTTCAGGGCCTAGGATGGTGGTATGGATTTCGGCTGGGGTTACGATAACATAAAACATTAAGCGGATAGACAAGGAGTATGCGTATTTTCACGTTATATTACTGAATGGATGTCACTTACAGAGGTGAACTGTTGTATTAATTATAAAAATGTTCGTTGTTCCATTCATATGCAACGGATTGCATGTGGAAATGTTCTAACACTGAGAAACATCGTTTCTTCTTATTTTTTTCTTTTGTTTGACCTGGTGTTACAGTTCAAGAGATTCCTGAAAATGTTTTCCTTCTCGCGGAGTGCCCTCATGATTGGCTTTTTCCTCAATGCTCAGCTGTGGTGAGTACTTTGCTTGACAATTTATGAGCTACCTATGGAAATGGGATAAAAATTATGATAAACTGATGTTCAACCCTTGGTTATAATGGATTCTACACACACTTGTATAACTGCCATTTTTATCTCCAGTCTTTTCGATGTCTGGATTGTGATGATTAATTTGTCAAATACAATTTCTGATGTGCTCATGGTAAATACCTGCTTGCAGGTTCATCATGGCGGTGCTGGAACCACAGCAACAGGACTACGTGCTGGGGTAATGCTCTTTCTCGATCTCATATCAGTATTAGCATTATAAATGGTTGACCTAAATATCGGCATAGATGTCCATCAGATTTGCTCGATATTTTGCTCTCTAAGTTATATTGAAAGGCCAGATAGTCTTATGCCATGTTTGCAATTTTTAAATCCACAGTGTCCAACAACTATAGTACCATTCTTTGGTGATCAATTCTTTTGGGGCGAAAGAATTTATCAGAAGGGACTGGGACCTGCTCCAATCCCTATATCACAGCTTAATGTGGAAGGACTCTCTGATGCTATAACTTTTATGCTCCAGCCTGATGTAAGAACCTTTGCATCTCCATATCTTATTGCGTACGCCAAAACTACTACTTTCTGCAACTGATCACTGCAGAGCAAAGTGCATGCTTTCATCTGCTCACTGATAGAAAATTGCATATACAGGTGAAATCCCGAGCAATGGAGCTAGCTGTATTATTAGAGAAAGAAGATGGCGTCGCAGGTGCAGTTGATGCTTTCCACCGGCATTTGCCTCCAGAAATGCCATTACCAACCCCACCTTCTGAGCAAAGCGATGGTCCAAATCCATTGCAGTGGCTTTTCACGAGGATAGGAAGAATCTGTTGCCTGCCTTGTGGTTCCTAGTTGAGAGACTGCACTATAGAGTAGTATAGTTTAAGCTAAGCTATTTCATTTTATTTATTAATTGGTTGTATGGTTTCAACATATCATTCATTTTATTTACGGGTCTTATCTAGGTCTGAAAAGAAATAAAGCAAATTACGTGGTAGAGCTTTATGTGTGTATATATAGGTTTTTCGTAGTGATGCTTGTCAATAACACCATGCACTTTAGTTCAGAGGGGAATGTTCTCTTTTTCTTTTTCCCCCCTTTTTCGGGGTATAGATAGAAAATTCGTTGCTTGGTGATTGGTATGTGTATATACTATAATTTAAGTTTATCTTAATGGTTTATTTCCAGTATTGATGATTAATGTGGTAATTTATTAGGTAGAATGTCGATAAGAAGCCAAGAAATAATAATCAACGTGGAGTGTAAGTTAATACTGTGAAAGAGAAGTAAGACGATCAATATTAATGTAATGTGTATTTAAAGAAATATAAATTAAATATTACTCTTATATATTGTATATATATATATATATAATTGTATAATGTGTATATAAGTGTGAATCGAAGTACGTAAATTAAAATTCTGGGAATAGTAAAGTTGATGTGGCACGTTGAGGATTGCTATTTATCTTTTTTTTTTTTGCTTTTCCACAATTATGTTCATAAAAATATTCAAAAGGTGCGTACACTTGCTCAATTAAAACAAGAAACGTTCTTCTTCAATGCCCAAACAACCTATCTTTCTTAATTAATGGTGAAGGTCAGAAACGGAAAATTCTCATATTCATAAATCGACCAATTCTACTGCCTCTTCAAATTAAAGAATGTAGCAATACATTTTTCTTGTACTATCTACTACTTTTTAGACATTGAGGACTCCAGCAAAAAAGAACCTTTCTGCTCAAGCTCACTTAGTTTTTGATCATTTTCACATTCACTTGTGTTCTTGAGCTTTATTCGAATATCATTCGTTTCCTCACGTATTATTTTCATTTCAGATGAAGTATTTGTTGCTTTCTTTCCTTAATTATTGTGGTATTGTTAGTTCTTTTAATGTTTACAATTTTATTCAGAACTAGATTACTTATCAATTATATGGTATGTCGATATATTGTTGTTATACGTGGGATTCAACTTCATAATGCAGGAAACAAGTGTTTGAATAAGATTTTGTGCTATTTAATTAATTAGCAACATTTATCTTCGTCTCAAGTACCCTTTTTTATTTTTCTTTGATACTCTTAACGAGATGTTCAACAATCGAGGGTGGCCTGAAAAATTTTGTGTCCTAAAGCTATTTGCGAGGGGCCTCAACTTCTTTTTTTAAAGAACTTTTTCATTTGAAGTTTATTTTTCTAGCATTTTTAGATGTAAAGTTATTAATAATTTTTTTTATAATCACTATCATTTGACAATATAACTAATCTATTTAAGCTCTCTTGAAACATTGGTGATATTAGAAAAGATTTATCAGTTTAATTTTGAAAATTTTATTTTCGCTGAAGCAACAACAACAAGAGTTATTGTTGGTCCCAAACGCACACGCAAGTATATGTGGTCGTACAAGTAATATAATGATAAATTGAGTGTCAAACCCACAGAGACTTGTGTAAACTATTTACTAAATCACTATAATTGTTATTTAATCAAACCAAAATAAAAATCCAGGAATATAACTATTTTATACTACGATTCTACGAAATAACTAATTATCAAGTAACGAGTTGATTGTTGTGTATTCAATAGAGACAAATATTCCAGGGTTGTGATCGGTTCACCATTCGTATTGTGTTCTAATTAACTCTCCCTTTCATATAATTCACTCATGGTTGCTAATTAATCGATAATTGATCTCATAGCCTTCTCCCGAAGCACTACTCGCCTATTCTCAATAGATTAACGCCTATATTCTTATGAAATTCATCTATTAGAATGCACTAAGATTACGATATTTAATTAAGCACGGTGACTAGGTATATTCCTATCTTAACCACAAATCCGCTCCCGTGAAGGGTTAAGATCGCGCTCTCTTCAATTCTTCTCTAATCTATACACGGCTTTCCCAAGCATAACATAGATAGTATATAGAACCTAAATGATGGCCAGACAATTAAGCAATTAAACACAGAACTGAAGAAACAACCATATATTGAGTGAATTAAAATTAAGGTTAAACTAATGTCGAACAACAATATCCATAGCTAAATCACAACCCTAGAACAATGGGTATTTAGCCACTCATGATATAATCAAACAATTGCATAAGTGTTGAATTAATTGTAAATACTAGAAAAAGATGAAGAAAACTGATGATCCTTCGCTCCCTAGCAATTCCGTGTGTATTTTCTCTCCAAAATGGCGTGAATCCCCTAAAATATAAGCTTAGACTTGCTTTTATACGTGTTGGGTAGGTTTAGGGCCGAAATAACCGTGTCCCACACAAAATAGGAAAAATTCACGTCACCGGCTCCCTGGGTAGCGCCGGGCGCCCACCAGGGCGCTACCCCTCATAAAGTTTCTGCCTCTAGCGCCACAGGTGGCGCCCAGCCCTGCATGTGGCGGCAAGAAATCGCAAAATCGCCGATTTCGTCTTTTTGGCTCTAATTTCGCTCGTTTTGTCCCCCATTGATCCTGATCATTCCTAAACATAAAAACACTTCAAATTAGTATAAATCATCACATTTAACATCTAAAACTCACGAAACAAAAGTAAGAAATGATGCGATATACATAGAAATATATACACTTTAAGCTAAACATCAACACCCCACACTTAGACTCTTGCTCGTCCTCGAGCAATGGGACAATCTACTACCCTTCAACACGTCCAACGTTCATTATCAAGGAGTATTTTACTATTCAATCACACATCTTACCCCTTGACTATGATCGATACCGGCAATCAAGTATGAACATATAAAACTTCACATTCTTCCCCTTCTTTAAACATGCCCAAGTATAACTACTTTATCAATCATACCAATAACCTATTTGCAACCACCCAACCTCAAGAGTCAACTTGCAACCACTAAGCCCTCTCAATCCACGCACCTACCCAACAAGAAAATTTACAACATTACCAATTGTTCATGAGATCATGTGCCCTCACCAACAAACAAAAGAGTGAATATAACTAGTCCCCACATTCAAATATGCTTTTGAATATAATTTAAGGACATCACACAATTGAAAAAATTCACTCACTCTCACAAAGAATTCATATGCATCCCGTGTTCGTACCATAAGCTTGCCCTTAATGTAGATCTCCACTAATTCAAGTTAGCCAAATCTAGGATCAATTAGGACTTTTAAGGTTGTAATGTAGGCTAAGGGACGAGTAGGATATATTTAGGAATAGTGACTAACCATCCTTAACACTTTAATACACTACCTTCACAATTCACACATATTCTTCTCAACCAATTCACTTTCCACAATTCATATTCAACATGGCCCTTTTTTCAATTAAGCACTTCTATATTTTCACTAGCACAATTTAATAGAAATTGGAGGTGTGTATCTTTTTGTATATACTTTTACTATCATTTTTTTCTTTCTTTCCTACACACACTCCATACATGAAGATTCAATGGCTAGTGACTTTTGAATGCAATTTTAGTGCACCAACGGGCCCTTCCATGGCTCCACTCAAAAGCTACTCCTCAATATCTCACCTTACTTCTTTTAGCGACTAAGTGCCTTAGGGGAAAAATGTGCAAAAATCTCAATTTAAGAACAAAATAGGGGTACAGCTTGTAATGTGGGTACCAAAGAAAAGGTCAAAATGCTCAAAGGGGCTAGCAATGAAATTTTTTAATTTTCACAAGCACATCCATGATCAAGCAAGAAAATGCCTATGTCATCTCCTAGACTAGCATAACCTACAATTTCGCTTTGATTAACACACGGGGCAAGTCCAGACTACACATGATAGCATAGAAAATCACTAAACCTCACTCACACATTGAACATGACTCAATCACAAAGTTTTGTTCAACTCTCAAGTCAAGCAGGCACACAAAATTAAGAGAATTAAGCAATATCACACTATGTAGCATACAAGTCAAGCAACTGAGCTAAGGCATCACAAAATAGGCTATTTATTTTTACTCAGGCATCACATGTCAAACCAAATATAAGGGAAAGAAGAATGTATGTCATAACCTAATATGCCGGCACCAAACATGTCAATGGATATCTCAAAGTTACTCAGTTTCTTCCTAACTACTCTAAAAAAAAATAATTTTAAGTGCCCGGTTCGAGATACACCCTTGGAAAAGAACCGGTGCCCAAAGAAAAACCAAGGGATACTACCTACCTATCCTAAGAAAAAAATAAAAAATCTTTTTGGTGTTTTTAAATCGGACTTTATCCCTCAAGAAAATTGTCTAACAGATCCATCGTCGGGAAAAGTCCGAGTTTTTTCTTATTTTTTTTAAAATTTTTCGTTTTTGAACTAACTAAAATTAACAATTAACTAAAACGAAAAATACTGAAAATGCGACTAACTACTAAAATAAAACATAATTAGTGCTAAAAAAAATAAATTCTAACTATACAATTATACAACAACATCACTAGTAGCATACTTCCCACCCCACACTTAAAGCATGCATAGTCCCGATGCATATAAAAATTAACAACACACAGTAGGGTGAAAAGAAATGCTCCCTGTCAATCGGAAGTCTCCAGAGCAGCAGCTGCAAGCTCATCATCATCAGGGCCTAGAGGAACCACGGCTCGGGGTCCTGTAACCTCTTCACCCCCCTTCATCTTCTGTGTCAGAGCCGCGTACTGTGTTCACGTCCTCAGAAGAATGAATAGGGCTGCCAGGTGCAATTCCCAACATCTCTTTGGCAGAACTGGATAACTCACTGCCCAATCCCATACGTTCCACATCCGTAGCACCTGCTTTACACATCAAAAAGTTCAGAGTTTTATAAATGTACCTGCTGAAGCTTTCGTCCCTTTCATAGCGTGCAGCTGGCATGAGCTTGGATGATGGCTCCAGCAGTATAGTAATGTACATTAGCCCGGGTGAAGGCTCCACCACTTCGTCATACCCTGGGTACTCAAGCACCCCAAGATCCAGCATATACTTGGTGAGAAAGTTTCCAAAGAAAAACCGCTTGATCTGCCACCCAAACCTCGTATGTGCCATCTCACCCAACATCAATTCACCCACATTTATGGGTCGGCCTGTCGTCAAAAAATAAATGACACACACTCGAGCACGAGTGTAGTCACTGATATGCTCGGCAGGCATGAGACGTGCTTGCACAAAATTCTGCCACACCTTGGCAGTCTTGTTAAAATCTGACCGGACCATATGAAGATGAAGAGTGTCGTGCTGTTTGATCCACTTGGCAGTCGAATCAACGCCACACAAAGTGTGACGAATCAATTTGTATTTGGGGCTCTTGACAAATTTTTTAAGCCTCGTTGGGTCAACATCTTCAACCCCCAAGAATTTGCAGATGTCTGTTCGGTGCACTTTAATCTCAACACCCCGTAAACTTGAAATAGCATGCTCGTCGTGCCAATTGGCATAAAGTTCCCGGACCATACTCAAATTTGCCTTGTCGGGGCATGTTAATAGCTTCTCCATGTGCCTTGCACGGAGTTGGCTCATTACCTCATGAAAGTTCCGCTCCAAGGCTTTAGTGTTGATCCCTACCTCGGAGATATAACTCCCCTTTAGCACAAAGTCCCTGTGCCATGCAACCGCCACATCATCTACCAAATCCAACCGGGGTCGGGGTCTCAAAGGTTCAGGGTGTGAGCTTTCGGCCAATTGCTTGCCTTTGGCTAGGGGGGAAGGGCCATCTCCTTGCTTTCTTTTCTTGGTTGTCGGAAAGGTGGAGGAGGATTTTCCAATGCCTTTGCCCTTGGTTGCACTATCACGAGCCATGTGGTATCCTGGAGATTGAAGAAGGAAAAACAAGAGAAAAATTGAAAAAAATTTGGGTGAGGGGGAGAGGGAATGTCGCGGCAGTGTGTTTGTATTAGAGGGTGTGTTTGTTTTGTTTCTTTCTTTTGTATTGTGGAGAAGTAGAGTGTGGGTGGGTGTGGGTATTTGGGTAGAATATGGGTTATAGTGTTAGTGTAGATGGGTAATTGGTTTGGGTTTAATGGGTATGGGTAATTAGAAAAATAAATAAAACAAAGAACGAGAAAAAGAAAAAGAAAAAGAAAAAGAAAAAAATTAAATTACATCCCCACCCAGCCAGCGCCCAGCGCTGGGGGGTTATTTGCATTCTGCCTCTACCGCCCCCAGTGGCGCCTGGCGCTGATCAGGGTGCTGGGGGGGGGTAATTAAATATATATATATATATATATATATATATATATATATATATATATATATATATATTTAATTACCCCCCCCCAGCACCCTGATCAGCGCCAGGCGCCACTGGGGGCGGTAGAGGCAGAATGCAAATAACCCCCCAGCGCTGGGCGCTGGCTGGGTGGGGATGTAATTTAATTTTTTTCTTTTTCTTTTTCTTTTTCTTTTTCTCGTTCTTTGTTTTATTTATTTTTCTAATTACCCATACCCATTAAACCCAAACCAATTACCCATCTACACTAACACTATAACCCATATTCTACCCAAATACCCACACCCACCCANTTATTATTATTATTTTTATAAATAGACAACCCGATCCCCCAAGCTTTTTAAATACTCAATTACATGTCCTATACCATTGTATCTATAAATTCTTGGTCTATAAGAAGAAAAAAAATGCAAAATCTATCTACTTTACTAAAAAAAAATTAATAAGTTAACTACGAAAGCGATTAAAAATTGGGTTGCCTCCCAACAAGCTCCTGATTTAACATCGCGGCACGATGCAGAGTCTCGCCTCACTAATCAGCGAGCACGACTTTGGTCTTCTCACGATTTATGGTACCACCTTAATAGTGCTTGACTCTATGTCTATTCACCAAAAAATTTCTTTCACCATGTATAGCTCGCAACTCAAGTGCACCATATGGAGTGACTCTCACTACCTCAAATGGGCCTGACCATCTCGATTTCAGCTTTCCAGGAAACAATCTCAGCCTAGAATTGAATAATAATACCTGTTGGCCTGGCTCAAATTGACGCGGCTTAATATGCTTGTCATGCCATCTCTTGGTCTTTTCTTTGTAAAGTTTGGCATTTTCATACGAGTGCAACCTGAACTCATCTAATTCATCCAACTGCAACAATCTTTTCTCACCCACGGCTTCAAGGTTCATGTTTAGCTTCTTGATGGCCCAATATGCTTTATGTTCAAGCTCAACGGGAAAGTGACACGCCTTCCCATAGACCAGCTTGTACGGTGATGCCCCAATTGGCGTTTTGTAAGCTGTTCTATATGCCCATAAGGCATCACCTAACTTTGTAGCCCAATCCTTCCTGTTCACACTCACCGTTTTCTTTAATATTTGCTTTATTTCTCTGTTGGATACCTCTGCTTGTCCACTTGTTTGAGGGTGATATGCTGTTGCAACTCGATGACAGACTCCATATTTAGCTAAAAGGTTATTCAACAACCGATTGCAAAAATGGGTTCCTTCATCACTAATCAAGGCACGTGGAGTGCCAAATCTTGAGAATATTATTCTTCTTCACAAACGCAGCGACAACCATGGCGTCATTCGTCGGCAATGCAATTTCCTTCACCCATTTCGACACGTAGTCAACTGCCAGCAAAATGTACTTATTTCCCCCGGATGAATGGACCCATAAAATCTATCCCCCACACATAAAAAATCTCGACCTCCAAGATATTATTCAAAGGCATCTTGTGCTTCCTTGTGATCGTTCCTGTTCTCTGGAACTGGTCACACTTTTTAACAAATGCGTGGGCGTCTTTGAATAGAGTTGGCCAAAAGAACACAGATTGTAGCACTTTCGCCGTTGTTCTATCGCCACCATGATGGCCCCCATAAGGTGATGCATGAAAATAATACAACAAAAGTTCCACCTCTTTATCAGGAATACATTTTCTCATTAATTGATCACCACATTCTTTGTACAAATAGGGCTCATCCCAGTAGTAAAACTTCACATCGTGTAAGAACCTCTTCCTTGCCTCAGATTCAATTTTCGGAGGAAGTACCCCACTCACCAGATAATTCACATAATCAACATACCATGGGGGAAGGTCTTGGGTTATAGCAAAAAGTTGCTCATCAGGAAACACTTCTTTAATATCTCCACCCTCCTCCACATGGTCATGATTTTCCAGCCTCGACAGATGGTCAACTACTTGGTTTTCAGTGCCCTTTCGGTCTCTTATCTCCACATCAAATTCCTGCAACAATAAAACCCAGCGCATCAATCTAGATTTAGATTCTTTATTTGTAAATAAATACCTGATTGCTGCGTGATCTGTGTGGACTATGACTTTTTTTCCCACCAAGTATGCCCGAAATTTTTCAAAAGCCCACACCACAGCTAGCAGCTCCTTCTCAGTGGTGGTGTAATTCTATTGTGCATCATCAAGGGTTTTACTCGCATAGTAAATGGAATAAAATACCTTGTCTTTCCTTCGCCTAGCACTGCCCCAATTGCATGGTCACTTGCATCGCACATAAGTTCAAATGGTACGGACCAATCAGGCGCAACAATTATGGGGGCAACTACCAATTTATTTTTGAGCTCCTCAAATGCCTTCAGGCAGGCTTCATCAAAATTGAACTTGACATCTTTTTCCAGCAACCTTCACAAAGTATTAGCAACTTTAGAAAAATCTTTAATAAAGTACCTATAGAATCCTACGTGTCCCAAGAAACTCCGGACACCCTTCACCGAAATTGGTGGCGGTAGTTTTTCAACTGCCTCCACTTTTGCCTTATCAATTTCGATGCCACTCCTAGATACTCTATGACCCAAAATGATGCCTTCCTGCACCATAAAGTGACACTTCTCCCAATTTAAGACCAGATTCGTTTCTTCACAACGGGCCAACACCATGCTTAGATTTTTCAAACAATCATCATAAGATGACCCAAAGACTGAGAAGTCATCCATGAACACCTCTATGAATTTTTCCACCATATTAGTGAAAATAGCCATCATGCATCTCTGGAAAGTGGCTGGTGCATTACAAAGACCAAATGGCATTCTCTTGAAGGCGAAGGTGCCATAAGGACAAGTAAACATGGTCTTCTCCTGATCCTCTGGGCATATGACAATTTGATTGTAACCTGAATACCCATCAAGAAAGCAATAATACTCGTGGCCTGCTAATCTGTCCAACATTTGATCAATGAAGGGGAGTGAAAAGTGATCCTTGCGGGTTGCCTTGTTGAGCCTTCAATAATCAATGCAAACTCTCCATCCCGTAACAGTTCGGGTAGGGATCAGCTCATTTTTCTCATTCTCAATCACAGTCATCCCTCCCTTTTTGGGCACACATTGAACCAGGCTCACCCAGTTCCTGTCAGAAATAGGAAAAATGATACCTGCATCCAGCAATTTTATGAATTCTCTCTTCACTACTTCTTTCATGATGGGATTTAACCTCCTTTGTTGCTCAACACTCGGGCGGTGTCCATCTTCCAAAAAGATTTTGTGCATGCAAAACGACGGGCTGATTTCCTTAATATCTGCAATGGTCCACCCAATCGCCCTTTTGTGGTCACGAAGTACTCTGAGCAATTTCTCTTCTTGTGTATTGGTCAGGCTGGACGAGATGATCACGGGAAATGTCTCAGAGTTCCCCAAATAAGCATAGCGTAAATGTGCTGGAAGAGGTTTAAGTTCCAACTTTGGAGATTCTTCAATAGATGTCTTAGGAGGGGTTAGAGTAACAGGCTTTCTCAACTCCTCAACTTTTCCTAGCTCGTGGAGGTAACTGCAGGATATTTCAAGAACTTTCTCAATGTCTCCCCTTGTTACATCTTCACTATCTTCTTCATCCCCAACCAACACTTGCTCAAGAGGGTCAACAGAACTCATGTAGGGAACCACTGATGCCGACTTGCTTTCCACCACATTAATCATGGATATCTCTTCATAATGGACGGGTAATTTGAGTGCTTTATATACGTTAAACACCTCCACTCGATCACCAACTCGCATCTTCATCTTTCCTTCAAACACATCAATGATAGCTCGGCCCGTGGCTAAGAAGGGACGCCCTAAAATAAATGGGACTTCCTGATCAGGCTCATAATCTAAGATAATGAAATCAGCTGGGAATATGAAAGAGCCCACCTAACCAACACATCTTCAATTACTCCCTCCGATAAGCCAGTGAGTGATCAGCCAATTGTAAAATCACTGTTGTTGGGCGTGGCTCACCCAACCCCAACTGCCTGAACA
>ML324273.1:0-29026 GCA_005239505.1 Nicotiana paniculata
AGATTATATTTGCAGCGCCCGTTTAGTCTTTCTATAAGACATAGTTGAGCGTGATCAAAGCCCTTGATAGGCCCGGTTGAGAAGTCTAAGCTAGAAAGTCATAGCTCCTTAACTTGGATGAACAAGATTGTGCAGTCGTCCTTAAAGGTAAAACTTGTTCCTTCTTCATATGTATGTATTATACTTTCTTTTATCGTATCTAACTTATAATTTTATGCAGATCTACCTTATAAGCACATAATTGATGAAGAGAGTCGATCAAATGGAGCAATCAGCAAATGACTTCCATACCGAGGCTGACAATTGGAAGGAGCAGTACGAGAGTCTACAACTTGATATGCTGGCAAAGGAGGAGGAGAAATGTACCTTGGAATAGCAGAATAGAGTTCTTGCAGCGGAAGTGGCCATAGAGAAGGCGTCTTCAAATCAGGAAGGTAAGGATAAAAGCATCTTGGAGTCTTCCTTTGCGGAGCAGCTTTCCCATGCCACCAAAGAGATTAGGAGCCTGAAGGCTTTGTTGGATCAGAAGGAGGCATACTCTAGTAAACCTGTACAATTTCTCACCCAAACCCAAGAATGCCTCTGTAAATCTTCGGATAAGGTCCAGTTTCTAGAAAGATTTCTTGCTCCTTTGCAGGCTTCTCATGATGGTGCCGTGGCTGAGAGGGATGAGCTAAGAGCCGAAGCTGAACAATGGGAGAAAGACTACAAGGCTCTTGAGGACAAAGCAGCTAGCGATGTTAGTTGTACAAAGCATCAGAAAGTTGTAACCTTAGACCGGGAATTCAGTTACTTCCTCGTGTATATGCAAGTCTAATATCATCATCTAATGATGGGTTAGCTTTTTGCCTATCATCTAAAATGGTTAGTATAACTTTAACTGTAAAAAAGTAAAATCGAACGTAATGATACCTGACCGGGGGTATTCCCTTTACTTCAGAAGTAATACTTCTTCAAATGAACAATATTCCAACTGGTTGGTAAGATTCTGCCGTCCATAGTTTCCAGCTCGTAAGCACCTTTTCCAGCAATGCCACGAACTTTGTAGGGCCCTTCCCAGTTTGGATTTAGCTTTTCTGCACCAGCTTCCTTTATTGATTGAAAAACTTTTTTAAGAATGAAGTCCCCAATTTTGAAATATCTGAGGTGAGCTTTTCTGTTATAATATTGCTCTATAATTTGTTTTTGGGCTTCCATATATATTAATGCAGCTTCTCTTATTTGCTCGAGCAAATCCAGATTTGTCCTTAACTCATCGTTGTTTGTTTCTTCCATTGCCGTTGTGAATCTCGTGCTTGGTTCGTCGATTTCCACTGGTATTAATGCTTTTGAACCATAGACAAGTGTGAATGGAGTTTGTCCTGTGGCTACTTTTGTGGTAGTTCTGTAAGCCGATAATACTGCCGATAGCTCGTCAGGCTAGTTTCCCTTGGCTTTTTCCAAGCGTTTCTTTAAGTTGTTGACAATAACTTTGTTTGTTGACTCGTCTTGCCCATTAGCCACAAGGTGATATGGTGATGAAGTGATTCGCTTCATTTGCCAGCTTTCAAAGAATTTTGTGATTTGTGAGCCTATGAATTGTGGGCCATTGTCACATACGATCTCCGTTGGTATTCCAAAGCCGCATATTATGTGTCGCCATATGAAGCTTTTCACTTCTTTCTCTCGTACTTGTTTAAAAGCGTCTACCTCCACCCATTTTGTGAAATAATTCTGTTGGCCGGTGCATATTGTTGGCATATCGCTGACATTTGTCGCATTTAGCTACGAAGCTCTCAACATCTTCCTCCATTTTAGTCCAATAGTACCCTGCTCTGATTAGGGTTTTGACTAAGGATCTTTCTCCTTCATGGTTTCCACAGTGTCCTTCGTGTACTTCCTTCATCACGTACTCTGTTTGATTGGTTCCAAGGCACTTTGCTAAGTGACCTCTAAACATTTTACGGTATAAAGTTTCACGAACTAGGCAGTACCGCGCAGCTTTCCGGCGAAGTGCTTGAGCTGCTTTTCTATCTTCAGGCACAGTGTCGTTCTGCAAAAGGTTTACAATTTCGTTTCTCTAATCCCAGGTTAAATTGTTAAATGTTACCTCATTTTTTTCCTGGTCTATTGCTGAATGAAATAGGTGTATGACAATTGCATTGTCTTTATTTTTTACGTCGGCAAGTGCTGCGAGGTTAGCTAATGCATCCGCTTCTGCATTCTCCTCTCTGGGTATTTGCGTATCTTTCCATAACTGGAATTAGCTTGCTAGGTATCATACCTTTTCTAGATATTGTTGCATCCGAGCCTCTCTTGCGGTATAAGTACCCTGCATATGGTTTACCACTAGTTGAGAGTCACTATTGATCACGATTTGCTCAATTGAGAGTTGTCGTGCCAGTTCAACCCCTGCAATGACAGCTTCGTACTCTGTTTCATTGTTAGTTATGGGATAACATTTAGTGGCTTGTCGTAACTTTTCACCCGCAGGTGATATTAAAATAATTCCCAAGCTGGCTTCTTTTATGTTAGAAGAGCCGTTAGTAAATAGGGTCCAAATTCCTGGATTAGCCCCATTGAAGAGTTGTAACTCTTTTTCTATTTCAGGGATTATGCTAGTATTAAAATTAGTGACGAAATCAGCTAAAATCTGAGACTTTATTGCAGTCTTAGGCTGATATATTATGTCATGTTTGCTTAATTCTATTGCCCATTTAGCTAATCTCCCTGATAATTCTTGTTTATGCAAAATATTTCTTAGTGGATACGAGGTCACAACAATGATTGGGTGACATTGAAAGTATGATCTCAACTTCCTAGCTTCCATGATTAAAGCTAAGGCTAGTTTTTCTAGATGAGGATATCTAGTTTCAGTATCTAATAAAGACTTTCTTACATAATGAATCGGAGATTTTTTACTAGTACTGCACATACAGCAATATCTGCTACGGCAAGATAAACATACAAATTCTCCCCCTCTTTTGGCTTAGACAGTAGTGGAGGTTTTGATAGATAGGCCTTCAGATCTTTGAGAGCCTGTTGGCATTCTTCAGTTCATTCAAACTGATTCTGCTTTTTTGGAACTGGAAAGAATTTAAAACTCTTCTCCGAAGACCTGGAGATAAATCTTCCTAAGGCTGCAATTCTTCCTGTTAGTTTTTGAACTTCTTTTTTGCTTGTACCTATATCAGGTATTTCATCAATAGCTTTAATCTGAACGGGGTTAACTTCTATACCCCTATTTGATACAAGAAAACCCAAAAATTTACCTGATTCAACGCTAAAGGGGCATTTTTCTGGATTTAGTTTCATGTTATACATGCGCAGGATTTCAAAGGTGATTGAAAGATGATGGAAATGATCTTCCGCTTGAGTTGATTTTACCAGCATTTCATTAATGTATACTTCCATTTTTTTCCCCAGATGTTCCTGGAACATTTTGGTCACTAGCCTTTGATACGTGACTCCAGCATTTTTCAGGCCAAAAGGCATGACTTTGTAACAATAAGCCCCCTGTCTGTGTAATCTACACATACTCTCCATTTACCATTCTTCTTGTGTACCACAACATTATTAGCTAACCAATTAGGATATTTTACCTCGCGTATTGAACCAACTTTCAAGAGTTTTTGTATCTCTTCATCGATCACTTGGTTCTGGAATGGTCCTTTATTTCTTTTCATTTGCTTGACAGGCACGAAGGATGGATCTTCATTTAGTTTATGAGTCATCACTTCCGGAGGTATACCTGTCTTATCTGAATGGGACCAAGAGAAACAATTTGAGTTATCTTTTAAATATTCAATTAACTTAGCTCTTCTTGCGGGGCTTAGCCTCGTGCCTATATGACCTTTTTGCTCAGGCTCTTGCTTGAACAGTGGGATAGCTTCGAGCTCCTCAATAGTTGTTTTAATATGATCGTCATCTGCTGGCTCCTGAATGACATTGGGTCTGGAATCCATGTCCGTATGTGTTGATGTTGCCTCTGTGGTGATTTGGTTCACCTTCTCGTGGCTTCCTTCTATCGTACCTATTTGGGTTTCAACTTCTTCTTCTGTACCTAATTGAGCGATTCCCCCGTCTTTTGACTCTTCCGCTACCTGTTTTTTTTTTGAGTGTACTACTGAATTTATATTCCTTGAGGTCTGCTGATCGCCTCGTATCTATTGAATTCCCCATTTGGAAGGGAATTTTATTACTTGGTGTAAAGTAGATGGTATTTCTTCCATGTCATGGATACATGGTCTCCCCATGATTACGTTGTAAGACATATCGGTGTCAATGACTTGAAATTTCGTAGTTTTGATTATTCCTTCTGCATAGGTACTAATCTCAATTTTTATTTATTATGATCGTAGAGTTGTTGAACCCAGATAAGGCTCGTGATTTTAGGATTACTCGATCCTCCATTAGCATTTCTTTCACAACTCTCAACAAAATGATGTTGACTGAGCTACCTGGATCAATCAACACTCTTTTAACATTAGTGTCATGTATGAGTAGAGATATTACCAGAGCGTCGTTATGAGGAAGCAACAATCCGTTTCCATCTGCATTGTCGAACGTTATATTGTCTGCTTCCATGTCTTCACGAACCCGCTTCCGTGCGTAATTGTGAATTTTGTTGTTCTTTTGCAGACTACTCCATTCACCTCATCTCCTCTATGTATCACATTCACTGTTCTCTTTGGAGACGGTGGTTTACGGGGCTCTTGCATGTTCTTCATATATGCCTGTTTGCCGTTTTCACTAAACAGTTATGTTAGATAGCCCTGTTTTAATAATTGTTCTACCTCACCTTGCAACAATATGCAATCTGATGTTCTGTGTCCATGACCGTTATGGAATTCGCACCAGAAGTTTGGATTCCTTCTGTTTGGATTCGATCTCATTTATTTGGGCCATCAAACTTTATCACCCATGTTTCTTAGTACGGTAATTAATTCAGAAGTACTTACATTGAAGTTGTAGTCTCCGAATCTTGCATTACCTCTGTTCTTTTCGCACCAGAAGTTTGGATTCCTTCTGTTTGGATTCGATCTCATTTATTTGGGCCATCGAACTTTATCACCCATGTTTCTTAGTACGGTAATTAATTCAGAAGTACTTACATTGAAGTTGTAGTCTCCGAATCTTGCATTACCTCTGTTCCGTTCCTCCCGATCTTTTCTAGATCTTGAGGAAGATGAGTTCGTATCTCTATTTGACGGTCTACATTACGACCGTGTGTTTTCATACCTAAAATGAGATTCTCGTCCTGAAGGTCCCATATATGGATCGTACCTGTTCTCCTTTTTGGTTTGGAGCGTCTAGAACTGGTTCGATCTTCAGTTTTTGATTGAGCAGTGGTGTCTTCTTCTATTCGTAGCTTGGTACTGTACCTGTTATAGACATCGTTCCATGTCGTGGCTGGAAATTATCTCAAGCCTTCCTTGAGTCTTCTCGTGGCTTCTGAGCTTCTGTCATTTAAGTTGCTTGCAAACGCCATTACTGCCTAATTGTCAGGTACCCTTGGTAGCATCATTCTTTCTCATTGAAACCTGTCTACAAATTCTCGGAGCAACTCCACGTCTCCTTGTTTTATCTTGAATTTGTCTTCCATTCTTTTTTCGACTTTTTGTGCACCGGAATGTGCTTTTATAAAAGAATCTGCAAGCTCAGCAAAAGAATGAATAGAATTTTCGGGTATAAGAGAATACCATGTTAGAGCTCCTTTGGTGAGTGTCTCTCCGAACTTCTTGACTAGTACTAATTCAATTTCTTGTTTAGTCAGATCGTTGTCTTTTACTCCTGTAGTAAATGCAGTTACATGATCATGTGGATCAGTTGTCCCGTCGTACTTGGGAATATCATGCATTTTGAGTTTCTTTGGAATAGGCAAGGGTGCTGCATTTGGCTTCCAAGGTTGTTGAGAATATCTATCAACGTCAATGCCTTTGATAACAGGTGGTACTCCAGGAATTTGCTCGATTTGGTCATTTTGTTCCTTCACCTATTTCTGCAAGGTTAGTAATAAAGACTGTAATTTTGGATTATTGGACATACATGGTCTTGCTTCGAGGGACTCATTTGTAGTGCCTCTACTTCCTGAGTTTGCTAGGAGGAGCTGTAGGTGATGCAGCTGGCAGTCCCCTCATGAAAGCTTGTAAGTCTTGAGTCACATATTCACCAACCATTTGTTTTACAGGATCTTGTTCTCCTGTTTGTTCATTTCCATTGTGATTATTATTTTGAGTCGTAGATCTCTATGGGGAATGTTCCCTTGTGCCTCGTGGAAACATGAAGGTGATGGAGCTGGAGTTCCAATCCTTTGTTGGTTGTTGTCGTTGGCGTTCAACATAATTTACAGAATGTTGTTTGAGAAAAAACAGAATTATCAGAGTCCCGGCAACGGAACCAATTTGTTTAACCAAAGAATTAGAGTCTCTGCCAAAGCTATTTTAAGAAGAACACGGGTTTCTGATAACCAAAGAATATGTTAATAATTGTAAGTAAATTCGTAAATAGAAAGCAGAAAGATGCGTAAAAAGTAAGTATATTTCAATAGTGGTTCGAACGTNTTGATTGAGCATTAACGGCTAATAATGGCATTAATGTAACGTTACAATGGTTAATCGTCTGTTGCGTGAAGATTATGTAACGTTTTGGCTCATTAATTGAAGATCCCTGAATCTGACCTTTATTCTGTCTTGATTCATTCTGACCATGTCTCTTCACCTTTTCAATTAGGTTAAGATTCCCGCATCTAATTGCCCCGTGGGTATGCTGTTCCGTTCCTCTTTATATCGTACCTCTTCATAAAGTCTCGTCCAGTTGTCATGTTGTCATTGCTCCACATAGAGTGCAGAGTCATCATAAGTATTACACGTGTGAGGCTCATTTTTACCAATACAGCTTCCCTAAAGCAAGCAATGTGATCAGAGTATTAAGGGACTAAGTGTGCCAGTTACACTAGGTGTCACCCGCGTGCGTAAGAAATTCAGTTATCCCTGGTAAAGAAGGGTTACCGCAAGGACGAGTAAGAGTCATTGAAGAGGTGAAACGATGCCAAAGATGAAGAGGTAGCTATGGACTAGTAAAGGAAGAATGCGGTAAAAAGACGAAAGGGGTGAAATTGCATTTATTCAGATCCTACATATATGTTATGACTCCAGAACATTATACAAGCACGATGGTGGGGAGATGCAGTAAGGGTTTCCTCTCAGGATTTTATTGATAAATAAGTGCGAATGAACACTTGATACATAAAGAGAAACTGCGAGAGGTAATTTAAGTCAAAGGAAAAAAAACCCAAGAGAGGTTGTAGAATATAAATATGAGCATGGACTGATGAGTAGTTAGTATCTTATTCAGGAAGAGCCTAGTTATCGCTAGATAAGAGGTCCATATTAATCAGCAGATTATGCAAGATAAACGTAGTGAAACCAATCACGGGAAATTCAGTCTCGCAAATACGACATCGTAATTCTTGTGAAATATTCAGATAGGAGTTGGGGTAGTAAAAATGTACAGTATAACTGTTACGAAAATAAAAGAGAGTGCCACTAGGGAGACAATCGAAATTTCAATTTAGAAGCCACCCTACAGGCACAAGGGCGTGGGGGTAAGTAACTAAGGATAATGATAGGCGGGTAAGAACATCAGGAATTCTTTGGGGTATATAATGTAATAAGCTCACAACTTTACAAGAGTCAGAGGGTCTTCACTAAGCACTGCAACGAAAGACTAGCTGAGGAAATAAGGAAGAAGGCTTCAGCATAAGCATAGTGACCTAAAGAAGAAATGGTCTTGTAATAATAGTCTCACTATAATATTGTATGCACTCCATAAGAAAGTGGCACCTATCATGACTAAGGAACGGGAAGTAAAATCCAACGTAATATTCGAGATCATATGAGTTGCACGAAATTTCAATAGGCGTGGGCACTAAGATACGTCAAGTATTCATGAAAAAAGTGGTAGAACGACCAGGAAAAGTAATTGCTTGCTTTTTAAAAAAGGCTGAGAAGGCGCGAAATGAATTATTCGATTAATGACCCAGAGTTAGTTATGTTATGAACACACTTAAGATTTTGGTGTATTATTCATGGAGCATATATGTTGACATTCAGTTATAGGAGACTCCGGTATAAGTTAAAACAAAGAATTGAGTCCACCTCACGAACAAAAGCTTAAATTTCTAGAAGGTTATATCATGGATGATCCATAGCATCCACGAGGGGCTAATGATAATAACTACTACCCTGAGTCGCAGATCAAAAGATAAAGTAAGCCTACTTAAGGCTGAGATAGAAGAGGAAACTAAAGAGTTACATCAACTAAGTGAAATAGGAGACTGATTATTAGACCCCGATAAGTATAGAAATTGTGATTTAGAACATTGTAGAAGCACTCTAGTTAGAACAGTACCAACCTCATGAGAAGTCAATATGAAGCCTTCGACGGACTGTGTATGCACATGAGGTGCAAGTATTATAGTAGAGCTTTAACGTGTGGATGTGAAATCCACCTATGTGGAAGGGAGGTTATGAAAGATATAGAAGATACGATGCAAGATTTAAAGGTAAGTAAAGTACAGGTGAAGAAGGTACGAGATTCCCAAGTACAGAAGGTTATGAATAATCCAGATATCCGATAGAGGGCTGGAAGCGTCATAATTATGGATCAAGAAATGATAGTATTGTCGTCAGTGACATATCTTCCAAGATATGGTTTCCAGGTACAAAGAGGTCTAGTTAAGAGAGTAAAAAAGAGTTAGAGATGATAAGATGTCTCTCTTGAGGTTCTAGAACAACATAAGGAAATCTATGGCGCTAGCAAGTTAAAGGAAGGTTCTGGGTAATATAAATAGATATATGTAGGTCGCAAGCTAAAGTATGGTAGAGTGAAAAGGTTTTAGGTAGACATGAGTAAGGATAAAAAGAGATGATTAAGAAGGTGACGAGAGTAGGTAAAGCCTCAAGATTAATCCTATCAAAAGAAGAAAGCTAATGGTTTTCGTAAGTTATAGAATCCTCTGTATATCCTGAACGAACACGGAGGAGTTTAAGACTATGAACATTTAGAAGAGATGTAATGTTGCCCTGGTAGGAGAATAAAGGTGGAATTGTGATAAATGTTAAGAGGATGACATTTAGGTTTTCGATTGAGTAATTATTCAAAGAGAAGGGATTTCATGAATTACATGAGATTAGAATTATCCCATAAGGTGAATCACATTGGGATGATATGAAATATGGTTATTGACGTATAGTATTGACCCTAAGTGGATCAGGCAAATAACTACAGATGTTCCCCGATGAGATGTGAGCCATAGTGACAATATATTACATAAGAGATTCAAGTTAATAGTGGTAGATTAAAGATCAACATTAAGGTGAATAAAAAATAGTTGGACAAAATTTTCAAAGTATGAGATGAGATTAGGTTGTCATTCTTAATATGAATAGTAATGAGGAAGAACTAAAGGACTTAGATTTATACATATAGGATAAGCAGCGAGAGAGTAACCTAGAGTTGGGTAGCAAACCTCGATAATAATAAATCGAAGTAAGTGTCGTGGTATAGTATAACCTACGTAGATGTAGTAAAACCAACAAGATAGATATACAAGGCTACAAAACAAGATATAGCAACAGCCATAACTTCAACAAACTACCGAACGAAGAATTACAGTATACCTATATATACCAGGAGGAACAACTTGTCATAGTTCTGTATATGTTCCCAAAGTGAGGCCTAGAGATTGGCTAAAAGCTGGAGGAATAAGGACAGAAGAGTCACATAGGCGCACATAAAAGGACAAAATCGTATGGACTACATGACAGAAGGTCGCAACAGTTACAAGATTGGAAGAATTCTGACAACAAGTCATGATGTGAGAAAGAGGCCTAAAGAGGGGGAATGCCCTGTCCTTCAGATTTATTCACAGAACAGTTGCCAAGATGGAAATGGCAGTAGTAAAGTATTTTTAATAGCTATGGGTTGTGAGACTGATAAACGCATTAGTCAACATTCGAGGACGAATGTTCCAAAGGGGGGAATGATGTTACACCCCGTACCTCCGTACGAAAGAGTATTCGTAAGTCAATTGATGTAAGATCTGAAATGAGATCATCTTTAAAAGTACATAAAGTAAGTTAAGCATGTTAACTTGGAGGTTACAAATATTTAAGATAATGGACTACAAGTACCAAGAGGGTTGGAAGGATTAGAAGCTAACCAATTGAAGAAAATAAGTTTCGTCAAAAGTCGACAAGTTGGGAGTGTTATAACATGTACTTTTGGGGTGAGACTAGGGTGCTCAAAATGACAAGGAGTTTATGTTATGAGTTATTTTTTGTATGATAGTCATGTGTTATGTTTTTAAGTCAAGTGAGTTGTGGAACAAAAGTTGGCAAAGGTCATCACAAGTTACATTTATAAATATGCTTAATATTAGGTTAAATGTAGATGAGCATTTCTCTCAATGTACATGGAATTATGGGATGATATAACTACCAAATTGAATATCTATGAGTCTAATTTCTAATGGTGTAAACCATTCATTGATACAATATTGTAATAGATAGATATTCACGTTTTTTGTGAGACTAGCACAGGTTGGTAGGTGACAAGCAGGTGCATCACCTACTTGCCAAAAGGAGAGGCCTCAATTAAAAGCTCCAAGATCTGACAAAGAGCCCTTTTAAGGGATGATTTCCTTCAGATATTACACTCATAATAGAGACAAAAATCAGATGTACACCCCAGCAATATTCTCCCAAAAATTCAACACAAAACCCTAAATAATTTTCTCTTATTTTCAAGTTCTAGTTGGAGAAAAACCAAAGGGTTGAAGAATCAAGATATGAGATGAGATATTCACCAAATATGGTAAGTATACTGCCCTTTTTCGTCAATTTTTTTCTACTGTAAAAGTAGATAAATTCATTCAATAATTGTAAGCACTCACGGGACGGTGATCGGAAGCCGTGAGTTCGAGTCGTTCAACTTGTAGTGGACTATTTTGTGGGCTGTTTCATGTTGCTGTTGGGTTGTCTCTTTTGCTGTTGTTTTTGTATATTTTTGGAGCATAAAGGGTGTGGAAAAATACCACATAATGTCAGGGTGGTTGGATGATCTTTCATCATTACATTTTTGGTTCATTTTACACTACTACGGTGGTCGTTTTGTATATGAATAGATTGAGGTGTGTTAGGCTGTTTTGTAGTATTTTATGGTGTATATAAGGTTGGAAAATGATGTATATATGTTGTTGTTGTTGTATTCTTGTGTTGTTGGTGTTATCTTGAATTTGGAGGAAGTAAGGATTATAGGGGAGGTGTTTCCCATTTTAATACAAAATAAGCCTGTTGTTCGTGGTGGGATAGTTTTACCTTTCGTAACTTAATGCTAGTATTATTATCATTGTTGTAGATTATGTGTGAAGAGGCGAGTTCAAATTGGTGATTGGTAATATTGTGATAAGGTATGTTAAGTCTAAACCTTTCTTTCATTTCGACATGATCCAGTAACTACATGTGTTTGATAACGAGACATAAGGAGAAGTTCATACCTGAATTTATGTACATTTTCCTAGTCTCATAAGTTACAGCATTCTCCCTTATCGGGACTTCATATTCAGTTTAGTTTTGTCTTTTGTCAGCCAAGGAAGCACAGAGTCTATATATATACAGTATTATAGTATTTTCACCACCATCGAGCTATAATCAATGGGAAGGCCCCTATTGGGCAACCTCTGATCAGATGGTGAGTTATATACCGAGCCTATTATGGCCGAGCGCCTATGGCCGAGCGCCTATGAGCGAGCCCAGAATGGCCGAGATACAGAGCCTAGTATGGCCGAGCGCCTATGAGAGAGCCTACTACGGCAGAGCAGATACACATACCGAGCCTTATAAGGCCGAGCAACTATTTTACTTAGGGGTGGTTTGGTAGGAGGTATTAGAAAAAAAAATGCAAGCATTAGATCTATGCATTATTAATACCTTGTTTGGTATATTTTTTCAACATGTGTTTAACTAATACTTGTATTAGTTATACATCATAGTTGGCATTATCCTACGTATAAGTAATGCATAGAAAACCATGACATTAGTAATACCAAGGCTGTTAATGTATGCATTAGCATGATTAAAGACAAAATTGTCCTTAATGTCATTTAAAGCTAGAGAATATGAAGGGCATTTTTGTAAACAACTACTATTCTTAAAGTTATGCAATGCATTATAATTTTAATACACCACACCAAACAGTAAATAAGAAATAATATTTGTATAACTAATGATTGCATTATTAACCCATGCATTACTAATACACCTTATTCCACACTATTCTTATACATCCTACAACACGACTCCTTACTATATTGAGAAAGTTGAGTCAGTATCAACAGGTAAGCATATCTTCAGATTGTCTTTGACTCCCAGTTATTTTCAGTTATTATATCAGTTAAGTTTCCACTTTCAGTTATTTTGTTGCCTTACATACTCGGTATATTATTTCGTATAGACGTATCTTTTGCCGGGGATGTTGCATTTCATGCCTGCAGGTCCTCATTGACAGTTGGATAGACCCTCCCAGTAGACAGAGTCAAACATCAACTTGATTGGTAAGCTCCACTTCCTCGGAGTTACCAGATCTAGACCTTGGAGTCCAATTGTATATATATATATATATATATATATATATATATAGATTTGATGGGTAGGTCGAGGCTCTGTCCCCACCATGGTACAGTTCAGTTATCTCTAGAGGATTGTAGACAAGTCCTGTATAATTTGTATAGCAGTAGATGTTCATGGTGGCTTCGACGGCCTTCACAATTATATATATCAGCTTTTGGGTTATGTTTACCCCTCATATGAGAGAGATGATATTTTCAGATGATTAAGAATATGGCCTCATCGGCCTAAGTTGAGGGTTAACCCTCCAGAGTTCACAGATACAGAGTGGTAAGCTCGGGCCAAGTATGGCACCGGGTGCCAGCCACACCTCTTCAGGTTTGGGGCGTGACATAAAGGGCATATCATTTCTTTCAAATCTTGTAATTTTATTTCAGGAAAGGTAATCATATATCATGTAACATTAAAACATGTCTAGTAACAGTGAGAACAATTTCAATAATTGTTACATCTTAAATAGCGATAAAACATATCTAAAAATGGTGAAAAATTTAGATTAACCGGTAAAAAATCTCAAGTAAACTGTTCAATACCATATCAAGTAAAGAACTTGTCCAACATGCAAAATTTTATATCAACCATGCAGGTTATGAAACACAAAATTGTGGTAAGATTACTACTCACAGTACTCGTAATGAAATACCAAACACGTCTCCTCGAGAAATTTGTGCGCCTTCGTTCAATCAATCTATAATAACATCATATCGTTCTCGAATTAACTTTCTTGTATGCTAATTTGTAACTAATTTAGAATACCCAAATCTCGGAGTTTCATATTTGATTATCAATTTGTCAAGTTTGATTTGTCCAGATCACGTGAAAATAGTTTTATACCTTAATCACATTCCTTTAAGTCATATGTATATTCTGAGAGTGTCGCGCCCCCTCTTTCCTCCCCTTTCGGATCGGTCAGGGTGTTCGACATTATTGGGACAGCTCGTTTCCTTTTAGGAAAGGGATAAGAATTTGAAGAGTCGACACCTAACGAGTTAAGATGCGTTAGGGAACCTACTAAAGGTTATTTACAAACACAGATTAGATAAACCAGAGATAGGGTAAGGGCTTGAAATTACTTCAAAGGGAAGGTATTAGGCACCCCTCGAAGTCCACTACTGTTGTTCCCGGCCAGACAAGCTTTGTGAATTTAAACAAATAGAAAATAAGCTTAAACAAATAAAGGTTTTGAAAAGATTTGCAGTCTAAACACACATGTGAAGTAAAGTTTTGGAAGATTTAAAGTCTAAGCACATATATAAGGTTTTGAAAGATTTGCAGTCTAAACACACATGTGAAGTAAAGTTTTGGAAGATTTAAAGTCTAAGCACATATATAAGGTTTTGAAAGATTTGCAGTCTAAGCACACATGCGTAAGGTATAGGGGAGTCCTAGGTTGTTTATCCTATAGGATCACATCAGTAAAATACCCGGTAATCACTCCTAAGAAGAGGGGCTACACGTTGCATTAGCGCACCGGATATCATATCCATATCTACCCTTTCCCACCCCTTAGCGGTTATTAAAGCGAGTGTTGTTTAACGATCTCTATGCGTGCTGTTACCCGTCCCTTATTAATGGTCCTGGAGGAGATTAGGACCTCTACCTATAGGTAGTTCTAGACAGACCCTTAAGGTTTAAAAGGAGAAAATACTAGGCGACAGGCAAGAACAAATAGGACTTTAACAGATAAAAATAGGAAAGAAGAAATTAAGAGGCTCAGATTTACCTCCACAGATAATGCACATAAGCAGCACGTCTCAAACACAAACAAAGGCAGTATTATTAAGTAGGATCCTAAAACATGATGTCTAAGTGAATATCAAAACACAGAAGATATGCAGTTTCAATTTTATAAACCCAGAAGCAGGACCTAATCAGTTTGCCTACTGATTTTAAAATTAAACCGTAAACACAACCAAGCAGCATTTCAGCTTTAAAGAGATTGATTGCCTAAGGCTTGCCTAGGCGTGGGATTGTGCATAATAATTACCAGAATTATTAAAAAACAGTTCAGAAGTTGTTTTACCTAAAAGCATGATGTTCTAGGTGATACGATTATGCAGAAATTGTTACTAGTTTTATAAAGAGCAAGACAATTAGATGTGACAATATTTCTACCTTTTCCGTGAGTCAGTATATTAACTAGGTGTGGTTAAGCAGATGTAAATGAAATCCTAGAGCAGGATATCTAATATGCACATATAAATGCAGGATGGTTAAGACATAGTTTCAGGATACACAGAATTCCTAAAGACATGATTTCTAATATGCACAAAGAGTTACAGGGTGATGGAGACATGATTTTGAATGCACAGGAGTAACAACTTTTATGTTAACGTTGTTTATTTTCCTAGGAGAAGGATTTCGAAGCGATAAACATAAAGCATGGATGAGATGCTGAAACAATAGACATGCAATCCTAGGAACATGATATCTAGTGCATGTTTGGCATGATTTGAATGAATATGTTGGTCCTAAAACATGGATTCTAATGCAGATAGAAACAATGTAAAGCTTAAAACATGATTTCTACCCGATGATGTTAACAGAACTATATGGCTACCCTCCCCACTTCACTAGCCATCCCCAATATCTGTTTACAAATAATTATTACAAACCAGCTGAGTAAATTATATAAATAGATAAGGAAAGAAGAAAATAAACTATAGGGAGCTTGAAAACAGACGCAGATTCCCAGAAACTCAAGTGGTCAAATGTTTCATAGCCTTTCTCATATCCGGGTGTGTCAGAGTTCCCTAAGGACCTCTAGGGATCCCGGGCAGTGCTCACACCTATATTTCATAACCATAATTGAGTAAGTGCAGTGTGGAAGGGCCATCCCCATTGCATCAGAGTTCAGAGGGATCTCACAGGAATCCCAAGGCAGTCATACACTGGAGGGGCAAAACCTAAGGACCTAAGAGTAGAGTGAGAGTGCTTGACATGGTTTTGAAAAGGTTTTAATAGGAAAGACAATGTTCGTAAAAGACTTAGTTGAAACAATTTTATAAAATAGGATAGTTGTTTAGTAAAAAAAATAGTTTTTGATAAGAGTAGGACAATTAACAAACAGTAGACTAATCACAGCACAAGTAGATTCAACACATTCAAATCGCAGGCCTTCATACAGGGGTGATGGGAATTGGGGACACATAGAGCACATGGTATACATAAGCATAAAAGTTCTTGTGGGGGGGGGGGTATGGGGATTAGGGGACAGCTAATGGTATCAACACAACATGAATTTCAGAATCAACACAGAATCAAGACAACTTAGGATACAAATTGCTTTGCAAAGAAAGGTTCATACTAGAAACCAGGTAAACATAAAATAGAGTAGAGTCACATTGGGACATACTACAAGGGGTAACATATTCATAAGCATACTGATCCTAAGAGGGAGTGGGACATAATATGATATTCTAGATGAACAATGACGTAGACATGTCAATTACATGCTGAACAACAAAACCATAGTTAGAAATAGATCAGAAACATGATAAACTGAAGCAGTAAAAGAAACATGTTGGTTTTGGGATTTGAATTGAAATCAGAACATACCAATAAAGAGATAGTAAACACAAAGTGAAGAATAGGAGAGCACAATAATTAGCCTTGGCTTGCAGCCGCCTAATTCAGAACAGTAGTAAGTAAGAAAGAAAGAAAGAGAGAAGAAAAGCTTTGAGTATAAGAGAGTTTCTGAACTAATGTGTTCGTCTGTATTGAGTTTAGTGTAAGTGTATGTATCAGTGTGTACGAATATATAGTAGTTTGAAACTAGGTAAAATAAGGTAAGAAACACAATTAGACAGTAAGTTATGGAGCTCAGAACCAATTAGAGCAACAATCAGTCCAACTACTCCCTTAGTTAAGCGAGTCATTTCAAACGGTAAAAGACAGGAAACAAGTATGACTGGAGCATAAATAAGGAAACAATTTCAATCAGTGCCAGTAATTAGGCTAAGTACATAGGATTCTAATTAAGGAGATAACATAAGAATCAATTGACAGCATAGTCGACCATAAAATAAGGCAAGAAATAAATTAAGGTCGGAAAATCAGCAGGGAAATCATCATAAGAGATTAATGAAAAGTATTAATTACAGGAAATTAGGGATTCAAATAGGAACAATATTGATTAAGGGGAATCAACACAGATTGCACAGAATAAACACATGATAAGAAAGGAAAAAGGAAAGAATCAGAACCCTAATAGGCATGGTAAAGTAAAAATAGCAGGGAGTCAGGGATTCAAAACTGGAATATAATACTGATGAACACAAACTTTTGAGAGTAAGCGAGGCAAGCACATAATAGGCAGGAATAGGCAGAATCAGAAACCCTAGTAAGTCAAATAGGGTGTAAATCACAAAATACTCAGATTAATCGAAGTAGATTCATGAGGGTCAAACATGCAAACAAGTTGAAAGAACGAACAGTAAAGATGAACTCAGAACCCAAAGATTAACCCAAGAAGCTTAGGGTTTTCACATAATAAATCAGATAAAGGAAAAACTTAAATAAATCGTTTAAACATAGTGAAAATCACAGAATAACACTGAAATCAGAAGAGGAATCATTTTTTGAAAAAGGGTTAAGAAACCCTAGTTTGAAGATAAAAAGATGCTTTAGAAAAATCGGAAAACCTTTAAGAAAACAGCAAAGGTAACTCGATTAGACTCAGATCTATTACAGATCTAAGGAGTCAAGAGCTAGAGTTAGGGTTTCGGAGAGAGACAACCCAGAGAGGAGAAGAGACCGGCTTAGAAAACATAGGTCTAGTACGGAAATAGAGCGATCTTACTCAGAAGCCCATAGTGGCCTGAGAATGGTGAGCACGGACCCGGTGGGGGGGGGGAGGGGGTGAATGAACAATCAACTGGTCCCTTGAGGACCTCAGGGATGCGAGAATCAGGCCATGAAGAGGAGCCATAGAGGCTAGGGGGTAGAGAACCGCCATTGTTACCGGCGAACCAAAAATTGGCGAGAGGATTAGGGTTTGGGTAGAGAGGATTTGAGAGAGAAGGGGAAGGGGATGACGATGGAGAGTAGATGAGAGAAAATGAGATAAGTGAGGGTTTGGGAGGGGGTCGTTCAGATTAATTAAGAAAATGGGATATCTGGACCGTTGATCTAAGTGACCAACGGTCAAGATTGAAATGGGGTATTGGGTTGGGTAAATCAGATTGGGCTCAAGGGTATTTGGGCTTGGGGTCTGTTGGGGTTGATTTAATAAGGTTTGGGCTAGTTTAATTAGGCTAGAATCGAAATAAAAGTGGCTCTTTGTTAAATTCCCATCTTAAATTAATTAAAACAATTTATAAAAAAAGATGTTAATTATAAAAATGAATTTCATGCGTAGAAAATGATCGAAATGATTACTTAGTATTTTAAAAATACAAAATGATTTATTTCTGGGTAAAAATAGTATAAAATCGTATGATTGAGCTATAATTGCAAATTTATTGCAATTATAGCCAAAGGGTGCCAATTTGGCTAATTATGAAATAATTTGGTCTTAATAGGACCAAAAATAATTAATGAAACCAAGAAATTCTTTTGAGGTCAATTGTAATGCAATTTTATAATTATTTGTTGGCAATAAAATACTGGACAAATTAATAAAAAAGTAGGAAAATTATGGAAAAATACTAATTGCTATTAATGCATGATTTTGAAGGTATATATGCAATTTAAAATATTTTTTTGGGAAAAATTGGGTATCAACAGCTGCCCCTCTTTACCCGGAAAGGATGAAAGAGTTGTCGGGTAAAGATATGATGACCAATTTGACCGAGCGAAACGGTTTGAGAGATTCAGGGCCGCGCCCTAGTTTCTGAGCTGCCTACATATCCCTGGTTTTACAAGAATCAGGCTGTATGTAGTTCTAGATCCATCGGCGAAGTATACCGGTGAAGTCATCACAATAACAGATCCAATATAAACGGTTCTACAGAAGAGGTTAGGTTTGATATGGCTGGGAGAACTGGAGCGGGATCGCTCCTGTGGGGTAGTCGTCGCTTGCCAGGTTACCTGCAAATACAAGCAATACACATGTATACTATGCATAAATTTAAACATGATGCAAGCTCCTGTTGGACTATGAATGTTGTCTTCGGACGGTTAGAGATGACGTCCTCAGACCATGATATCCTGGGCCATGAATTGTTTGATGAAGGATTCGCAGGCCATGAAATGATATTCTCGGGCCATGAAGATGGTTCCTCCGAATGATGACGCCTTTGAATAATGATATGCAAAATATAGAGATCCTTAGGCATGACATGACGTTCTCGGGCCATGTATATAGTGCCTCCGAACTATGACGCCTTTGGACAGGTTGGCAATATTTTATCCCATGAAATGCAGTAATATGACTTCCACAAGGTAGAGCTTAGTCTTGGGAAATGGAAGGCAAAGATTAGCCTGAAAGAGAAGCGAAGTAAATAATGCTTGAGAGACAGCGCTTAGTCTCGGTGAAAAGCAAATTGGAGGCAGAGCTTAGCCCCATGCAAGTATGGAGACAAAGCTTAGTCTCATGTAGAGATGTGGAAGGCAAAGATTAGCCTTATGCAGAATGAAGGCAGAGATCACCCTTATGCAAGAGAAGGCAGAGATAAGCCTTATGCAAGATGGAAGGCAGAGATTAGCCTTATGCAAATTGAGGTAGAGTTTAACCTCATGCAGATAGGAAGGCAGCGGTTAGCCTTATGCAGATGGAGGCAGAAATTAGCCTCATGCAAAATGCGGGACAAAGCTTAGTCCCATGCAAGATGAAGGCAGAGCTTAACCTTATGAAAATAAAGGCAGATATTAGCCTTATGCAAAATGAATGCAGTACTTATCCTTATGCAGAAGATTAAATAGTAAATGACAGTAGAATTTCGTAGGTGGCAACATGCTTTGATATTGTGATTGTTGTGAGCATTGTGACTACGGAGCATTGTTTGTTCGTGTTTATAGCAAATGTCAGCAAGTGCGATGGTTTCGAGGATTGTGATTTTGAACATGTTCGTTCTTTGTTCCTGCATCCAAAGAAAAATCGTGAGTTCTGTAGATGGGGGAGGTTGGTTCGTGTCTCCTCTGGCTTTACTTTCTTCCCTTTGCTTGGTCTGATGATTCTGTTTGCGTCATCAGGGTAGCGTTTGCTAAACAGAGCTATATTTTAAAAACGTGCATGATTTTATAAGGACATAGTAAAAATATATTTTGAAAATTTTTGATGAACCGATGACCGTGACATGGTTCAAGACATTGCAACCACTCATGCTACGGAATTTTGAGCGTCCTCCTCAAAATTCTACCCTAGTTAGATGGTTGACGATTCTGAACGTTGTACATGCTGCGATTGGCTGAACTTGCTTTGGAATTTTGAGGGTCCTCCTCAAAATTCTGCCCCAGTTTCCAATTGTGGGGGGAAATGATATTTTTATTGAATTATGACTGAACCCATAGGGCTGCCTACGTATCCCCTCTTAAACGGGAATCAGGTCAGGCGTAGTTCAATTACATCACTCAAGAAAAACATAGAAAGTTACACATAATATCATTTGACTGCATCTGAATTGATTGGCTTTGGCCAAACTTCTCCGTCCATTGCTACAAGTATGAGAGCTCCTCCTGTCAATACTCGGTGAACCATATACGGACCTTTCCAATTGGGAGATTTCCCTTTGGCTTCGTCTTGATGTGGAAAGATCTTCTTTAACACCAGCTGCCCCGGTGTAAATTGTCTTGGCTTGACTATCTTGTTGAAGGCTCTGGACATTCTATTCTGATAAAGTTGAGCATGACATATTGCATTCATCATTTTCCCATCTATGAAGGCCAACTTCTCGTAGCGGCCTTTTATCCATTCTGCGTCGTTGAGCTCAGCTTCTTGTATGATTCTTAAGAAAGGGATCTCCACTTCGGCAGGGATAACAACTTTCGTACCATAAACCAGTAAATAAGGAGTTGCCCCGGTTGATGTGCGGACTGTGGTGCGGTATCCCAGTAAGGCGAATGATAATTTTTTATGCCACTGTTTGTGATTTTCTATCATCTTTCTCAATATCTTTTTGATGTTCTTGTTGGCAGCTTCCACAACTCTATTCATCAGTGGTCTATAGGCTGTGGAATTCTTGTGCCTGATTTTGAAAGTCCCGCACATGGATTTCATCAGATCACTGTTGAGATTGGAGCCGTTGTCGGTGATGATTGACTCTGGAACCTCGAACCGACAAATGATATGGTCATGAACAAAGTCTGCCATGACTTTCTTAGTCACTGCTTTGTATGATGCCTCTTCGACCCATTTGGTGAAGTAATCAATAGCTACTAGGATGAACCTGTATCCATTTGAGGCTGTGGGCTCGATTGGTCCAATAACGTCCATTCCCCATGCGACGAACGGCCAAGGAGAGCTTGTTGCATTGAGCTCGTTTGGGGGTACCTTTATCATATATGCATGTACCTCACATTGATAGAATTTCCGGATATATTGGATGCAGTCCGTTTCCCTGGTCATCCAGAAGTAACCGACTCTGAGTATTTTCTTTGCTAAGACAAAACCATTCATGTATGGGCCACAGGTCCCAGCATGTATCTCTTCAAGTAGTCTAGAGGCTTCCTTTGCATCGACATATCTTAATAATCCCAAGTTAGGAGTTCTCCTGTATAGGTTTCTCTACTGAGAAAGAAATTGTTGGACAATCTCTGGAGCATACGTTTCTGAGTGTGATTTGCAAGCTCTGGGTACTCTCCCTTTGACAAGTATTCCCTGATGTCGTGGAACCATAGTCTCCCGTCTACTTCTTCTTCAATGTGGGCATAGTATGCTGGTTGGCTATGGATCTTTACTGGAATAGGATCAATTAAGTTCTTATCTGGTTGTTGTATCATGGATGATAGAGTGGCCAATGCATCGGCAAACTCGTTCTGAATTCTGGGGACGTGCCGAAATTCCGCCTTTGTGAACCTTTTCCTCAATTCCTACACATGGTGCAGATATGAAAATATCTTGGAATTCTTGGTAGCCCATTCTCCTTGTACTTGGTGTATTAGCAGATATGAGTCACCAATTAGTAGCAACTCCTGGATACTCATGTCAATGGCCATATTTGAGCCCTACGATGCAGGTCTCATATTCTGCCATATTGTTGGTGCAGGGAAATCTGAGTTTGGCAAATATCGGATAATGTTGACCTGTTTCCGATATCAAGACATCTCCAATGCCGACTCCTTTAAAATTGGATTCTCGTTCGAAGAACATTCTCCACCTGTCATAGGATTCTGCAATGTCTTCCCCTATGAATGACACTTCTTCATCGGGAAAATACGTTTTCAGGGGTTCGTATTCTCCTCCCACGGGGTTCTTGGCAAGATGATCTGCCAGTGCTTTCCCCTTGATCGCTTTCGGAGTCACATAGACAATGTCGAACTCACTCAGCAGGATTTGCCATTTGGCCAGTTTTCCAGTGGGCATGAGCTTCTGAAAGATATATTTCAAGGGATCCATCCTTGATATGAGATATGTTGTGTAGGCACAGAAGTAATGCCTCAGCTTCTAGGCTACCCAGGTTAGAGCACATCAAGTACGTTCCAGTAGAGAATATCGTGCCTCATGTGGAGTGAACTTCTTACTCAGATAATAAATAGCTATTCCTTTCTTCTTGTCTCGTCGTGCTGCCCCAAAATGCAACCAAAAGCTCCATCTAATACCGCAAGGTAGAGTAGCAAGGGTCTACCTGGCTCTGGCGGGACTAAGACTAGTGATGTTGACAAGTATTCCTTGATTCTATCGAAAGCTTTCTGACAATCACCGGTCCATTCGGTCGCAACATCTTTCTTCAGCATCTTGAAGATTGGTTCACATATAACTGTGGACTGGGCTATGAATCGGCTGATGTAGTTAAGGAGTCCCAGGAAACTCATCACATCTTTCTTGTTCTTTGGCGGTGGCAATTCTTGGATGGCTTTGACCTTTGATGGATCTAGATCTATTCCTCGGTGGCTGACGATGAACCTAAGCAATTTCCACGCATAATTTGCGGGGTTTAACTTCAAGTTGTACTTTCGCAGCCTGTCGAAGAATTTTCTAAAATCTGTTGTATGGTCACTGGCTCTCTTGGGCTTGATGATGACGTTATCCACATACCCCATAATTTCTTTATGTATCATATCATGGAAGATAGTGGTCATAGCTCTTATATAGGTGGCCCCAACATTCTTTAGGCCGAACAACATCATCTTATAACAGTAAACTCCCCATGGCGTAATGAAAGTCGTTTTCTCAGCGTCTTCCTTGTCCATCCAAATCTGGTGGTAACCCGCAAAACAATCCATGAACGACTGAAGTTCATGCTTTGCACAATTGTCAATCAAGATGTGTATGTTCGGGAGAGGAAAATCATCCTTCGAACTGGCCCGGTTGAGATCCCGGTTGTCGAAACAAACTATGATCTTTCAATCTTTCTTGGGTACTGGCACGATGTTGGCTAACCATGTCGTATATTCAACTACCCTGAGAACCTTGGCGTTGATTTGCTTGGTAACTTCCTCTTTGATTTTCAGACTCATATCAGGCTTGAATTTTCTGAGCTTCTGCTTTACCGGCGGGAACATTGGATTGGTTGGTAACTTGTGAGCCACAATGGATGTACTTAGACCTAACATGTCATCGTACGACTATGAAAATATGTCTTCATACTCTTTCAAGAATTGTTTGTATTCCACTTTCTCTGATGGCAATAGATGAATGCTGATGCGAGTTTGTTTGACAGTTTCTGAATCTCCCAGGTTGACTATCTCGGTTCCGTCCAGATTGGACTTAGGTCTATTTTCAAAATCCTCAACTTCTTTGATAATTTCATCGGGTATGGTATCTTCTTCCTCTGAATCAATGTCCTTTTGTTGCATTGCCTCATTGCCTGTCACAATCATTGGTTCATCAAGATAGGAAATAGTAATGTTGTAAGATAAAATAATGAGAGAGAATGATAGTAAATGAATACAGATCCGTTGAAACATAAAAGTGATATTTTGAGTGTTTTTGGAACATTGGAGATTTATTGGAAAATGCAAAAAATGGAAAAGGCGAAAAGGAAATCATGAGAAAAAATGAAATAAACAATGCTTGTTCAGCCTTGCTACCCCATGACTCGTCGGGACTGGATGGTATGACAGTCTAATTCTTGAGAAATGTTCCCTTGCTCACAGTTTCGATGGTAGGGCCTTCCTCTTCCTCCTCCTCAACAATAACACAACAGTCCATGTCACCATCTTCCAGGAATAAATCTTTCAAAGCTGCAAGAGTTTCTTCTTCTTCTGATCCCCATATGATATCAGCTTGCCGGAAAGTCTGCTCCAAATGTGGTATAGGCTGTTCCAATGGATAGTAGGGATCGCGCCATGGTGGCGACCAGTCTTCGTACTCTTTCCATGTGTATTTGTAGCCCATCCCAAAAGTGGTGCCATGGTGTTTCAACTGAATTGGTTTGGAAATCCCCTGAAGATTTTTCCCGAGTCCTCTGCCAGTCTCGTATCCACTCCAGTTCAGTATGCTCTCGATCTTACTGTCCCACCATTTGTCTTTATCCACTGCATTGACTCGTTCAACGTAGTGGTAGGTTTCTCCACCTATCCTTCTTCTACCTTCAATCAATAGGATGGTCTAGCGACCATAGATAGGATTTCTTCCGTATCCATGGATGATCACTTCCTGGTGGTTCCATTCAAATTTTACCACTTGATGCAATGTTGATGCTACAGCCCCGGCGGCATGTATCCATGGGCATACAAACAACAGATTATAGGATGCCGATATGTCTATCACCTGAAATTCAATTTTGAACCATATAGGTCCCATCTGCAGACAAAGACTGATTTCGCCGATGGTAGACCTCTGAGAACCGTCAAAATCATTTACATTCATAGATCCTTCTTTGATATCGTGTAGTCCCTTGCCTAATTTCTTGAGTGTTGTCAACGGACAGATGTTGAGGCTGGATCCCCCGTTGCTCAGAATCCTGGTGATGAAGTAGTCCTCACATTGCACAGTGATGTGTAGTGCTTTGTTATGATTTAGCCCTTCAAGCGGCAGTTCGTCCTCGTGGAAAGTGATCTTGTGGTTCTCTAGTACTTGACCTACCATATTGGACACTTCTCCACTAGTTATGTTATTTGGCACATATGCTTCATTCAGCACTTTTATCAAAGCATTCCTATGCGTCTCTCAATTCTGCAGCAATGACAGAATGGATATCTAGGCTGGAGTTTTGTTCAGCTGATCGATGACTGAGTATTCCCTGGCCTGCACCTTCCTCCAAAGATCATCTGGGCCTGTCTCAAAGACGGGTGGCCTGTTGGAAGCATTCTTTCTAGACTCTGCCAAGTGTTCATGTGTATAGACCATGTCGGTCTTTGTCATCCCCTATGCAGCACCAGCTTCTTCTATCCTGACTTTACTTTTCCTTCTTGCTTCAGCTGTGTAATCCCTAGTTATAGCCTTGTCATTAAAAGGTGGTGTGGTTGACACTGTCCCTGTGTTTGGTGCAGTTACTTTCACTTCAAATGGAATGGGTGTCTTAGCAGGCGGCATAACTTCAACCTCGAACGACAAATGCATGTTTGCAGATGGTGCCGTTTCAAACTTGAAATGGTAGTGACGCAGTTACATCGACATCTCTGGATGGCTGAATCTGGAATATGATGGGATTAAGAGTGACTGCTGGCTTCTTTGGGTCATCACCTTCCATGATTAACCCGATCGACCCTTCTGGGTCCCAATCTTCTTCTATCTCTATCATGTTGACACCCCTATGGTCTGGAAGCAGATTTTTGCGAACATTGGGATCAGCTTCTTTTGCCTGGATGACCTTGTTATCGACCATAGACTAGATCTTATCCTTCAATGAGGGACATTCATCAATTGTATGCCCCTTCATACCGGAATGGTATGCATAGGTTTTGTTTGGATTGACCCATTAGGATAGATTTTCAGAGGTTATAGCAGGGATAGGAGTGACATAACCAGCAGCTTTTAATCTTTCATACAGCTGGTCGATAGGTTCAGCAATGGCAATGTATTGTTTAGGAGGTGTGCGATCAAAGTTGGGTCGAGGTCTCGGGAAATTTTGGCGAGTAGGGGGTGATTGGAAGTGCGATGGCAAAGAGTTATAGGTATGATAAGCAGTTGATTGGGAGTATCTGGGGGAAGTAGGCTAATATGTAGACGATGGAGATGGTTGATATGTTGATGGAGGTGTTGACTGATAGGTAGGCGAGGGTGCTTGATAGGTGAGTGTGAAAGTTCTGTATACCAACGGGGATTTGGGTCCTTGTGTAACCATAACCATTCCTGCATCTTTCTTCTTAGATATACCACCAGACTGCAAGGATTTGTTGGTGGCCTGTAGGGCCTCAAAGTTAGTGACCATTCCACTCTTGATACCTTCTTCAATTCTCTCACCCAGCTTGATGATGTTAGAGAATTTGTGGTTTTCAATCACCATTAGCCTCTCATAGTATTGCGGGTCTTGTGCCCGGACGAAGAATTTGTTCCTTTGTTCTTCCTCTAGGGCAGGCCTGACCTTGGCTGCTTCAGATCTCCAGTGAGCGGCATACTCGCGAAAGTTTCGGTGGGCTTCTTTTTAAGGTTCTGGATGTAGAACACGTCTGGTGCATTCTCAGTATTGAACCTGAATCGGTCCATGAAGTCTGATGCCATACTTACCCAGTCGGACCACTTCTTAGGGTTCTGGCTGATGTACTAAGATAAAGCATCTCCTGTGAGGCTCCTCATGAACAATTTCATGCAAATCTTCTCGTCTCTTCCTACTCCAACCAATTTATCACAATAGGTCCTCAGATGGACCCTGGGATCACCTGTACCATCGAAAATTTCGAACTTAGGAGGTTTGTAATCCTTCGGCAGTTCAACAGCGGGCTGTATGCAGAGATCTTCGTAGTTCAACCCTTCGACTCCCTTGCTTCCTTCAACGCCCTGAACTCGACTAGTTAGCTTCTTGAGTTCCTCAGCCAAATTCTTAATGAGCATATCCTCACTGGATTCAGGTGTGTAAGAAATGAGTTGGGTGGAGTGAGGTAGAGTTTCCACGTATATGGGGTTGTTCTGATGACCTGGTGTTTGAGCATAGAGGTGGTCAGTTGTGGAGTCTTGTGGTTTAGGGATAATTAGCGGGGTATTTATTGGAGCGTTGAAAGTGTTGTGTTGGTTCTATGGCGGGATAGTTTGTTTTTTCGGTGGAGTTGTATGATGATGAGTTGTGGGAGGGTTCTGTTTGTTTGGGGTGTTCTAAGGAGGTATGGAATTTTGAATGACATCTGGGACACTGAGTGAGAAGGATAAGTTTGCCAAGTTCCGGACATGCTCAAGCTCCCCTTGGAGTTTCAACAACCTTTGCTCGAGTTGTGACATAGCATCATTCTGAACCTGAGTACCTTGATTGTCAAGAGCTTCTGTACTTCCACTAGCGTTGTGTTTTCTTGTCTGATGTTGCCCAAATCTTCCATTTTGCCTTTGCCTTTAAGTGGACTAGGAGGAGGTGGAGGGCCCCTGGATCTTGTGTGATATGATGATGATGCCAGAATGCACGAACCAACTGTGGGGAGGGGAATAATCAAAAGAGAAAAAAAAACAAAAAATAAAAGGTAGCCAAGTTAGTGAGGATCATGAGAATATTGTAGTATTTAAACACATAGTGCAGGAATAAAAGCGTATCCTAATTTGGGAGCCTCGTTGTGCCAGAGGTAGGCCTAGCGACAAGTTGATTTTGGATAACTTAGATGAAAAAATGCCTCATTTCATTAATGTAACATAGACGAGTCCAAAACAACAATAAATAATGAGCAGGAAATAAAATCACTAATGGCACTTGGCTTATTACATTGGTAAAAGCAATGAAAAGGAAACCTAGACTACTTAGTCCCCGAAGGAACTTCCCAGACTTGGTTTTCTTGGTTCTGTCAATCAGGTTCCCTAGGTCGTGCATGCCCAACAGCAGGTATACCCTGGCTAGATTCCCTCATTCGTTTCCCTCAGCATTCTGGCAGTCGGTGACCCTTTTTCTTGTCTTTGCTTCAAGCTCCATCAGACCCTGCTCCAAATATTCCAACCTTTCACTAGATTTGATGGCCCTTTACTTCCACTCATCGATCAGTTCCATATTAGTCTTGTGTTGCTTTAGATGCTCGGCCTCGGACTCACGAAGCCTTTTGCGCAGATTATTGTATTTCACCTGAGCCTCAGCCGCTTCGTCTATGATCCTGTTTCTGCTGATGCTTGGCTCAACTATCCCTTCTATGTTGTCTTCCAACCATGCTAAGTAAAAGCGTACATGCCCTGCGTGGTATCTATCGGGCTCGATGGTGTCCTTTTCTACGATAACCTTGAGATGCCACAGATGCTGAGCTTCATATTTGTATGGGATATCATCGTCCTGAAAATTTTCCCTGTAATGACTCATTTTGGAGACTCGCGGTATAACTTTCATTCTACCCACCTGTCTCATGACCCTGATAGGAACATAGGGATATATTCCTCTTAAACCAATCAACACCAGGTACGGAGCGTCCCTCAATATGATGATGAATTCACTGGCAGGGAACCATTCGAACATCCATTGAACCTGGTCCTCGTCAAATTATCAAAAAACTACGCCCATTCTGTGGCATTTTCCGGTTGAGCGAACCTATCAGGGATGTAGGTCATCCTCTTAGTGGAATTCCTGACGATATGATCATTCCACGCCCTTCGTGGAATTCCTGACGATATTGGCCTCTCTGGAGATGCTCTAATAAACAAATCTATAGTAGCAGATTGCAACCCTCAAAGTGTTTGGCCCCCTTCTGGCAGTGGTCCAAGGCTTAGTATATATCTGCTATGATCATAGGTGACACACCTCTTTTTTCCACCCCCGGGAGGGTAATAAGGGAGTTTTTCCAATTAAAGTGACATTATTCGATTTTGGGATATTTATTGTTTTTTAGAGTCGCCACACGGATTTTTGACGATGCTCCGGGACACCGTTTATTTTAATATCCCAAACCGAGGAAGTTTTTGACTCTGTTTAAAATGTCTGCGAACCCGAAATCCGGGTAAGGAATTCTGTTAACCCGGGAGAAGGTGTTAGGCACTCCCGAATTCCGTGGTTCTAGCACGGTCGCTTAACTATTAATATTTTGCCTAAATTATCTGACTAATTACGTGTTTTAAACCTATTGTGCATTTAACTTTTATAATTTAAAACCGCTTTTGATATGGATGGAGTTATCTTGAAACAAGTCACGATGGCATACACTTGTTTGTTTTTGGACATATTGTAACCGTGCCACATGAAATGCACCCACGATTACAACAT
>ML324274.1:0-27491 GCA_005239505.1 Nicotiana paniculata
ATATATATATATATATATATATATATATATATATATATATATATATATATATATATAGATAAATATAAATAAATATAAACATATATAAATATAGATATAAGTAAATATAAACATATATAAATATAGATATAAATTAAATAATTCATTTTTTTACTTTTCTTTTTTTCTTTTACCGTCTTCTTTTATCATCTTTTCACCGTCTCCACCCTGTCCGCCTCCACAGTCCGCACTTTCACCTTTTCCAGTCAACTTTTGAACATAGTAATATCCACTGGAAAAAAATTTTAAACCAAGCCCGGTAGACACTAAAAAGCGTAAAAACCAATAACAAGCAATTTAAACGGAGCATAGATAAGATGCTCATAAGGGCATTTAGAGCTTTGACCAGGGGCGGCTCAACTATACTTACGGCCTGAAGCCAAAGTTTAATATAATACCTAATATTTTTCTTAAAAAATTGTAATATATATTTTTATTTGAAGCCTATTCTTTTAGTATTTTAAGATGCAAATTTGTTAATATTTTTTTGTAATTCATTTCTTCCGATAAGTCATTTTCAATTGATAATATAGCCAACTCATTTCATCTTAAATAAGATTTTAGTAATTTTAGTTTTGAAAAAATCTCTCCGTTGAGGCAACTGTCATAAGAATTTGTAACGATTCGACTAGGTGTTTTGAGTACTAGCTTTCTCTTTTGTGTTTCGTGACTTTTCATAGTTCTATTTGATGATTTACAACTTGCGTGTGTGGTCCATATCGATTTTCAAAAATTATAAATGTGAAATTTTAAAGAAAATGTATTTTTTTAGTTTAAAAATGACTACAATTGACCAAGGGTGATTCGACATACGTATGTTTGGTTCACATGATGAATTTGGAATTGTACGTATGTTTGGTTGGCGTCTCGGGTGATTCGAGGTCGTTTCAGCGCATTATGTGAAAAATTGGCAAAATTGAGTTTTAAGTTGAACTCCTTGAGTTTTCATGATCGATTCTTGTTGTTCGATATTATTTTGGTGATTTGCGTGAGCGAGCGAGTTATATGATCTTATTACACTCGTGTGAATGATCAGATTGGAGCCCGAAGGGCTTGGGTGAGTTTTGGATCCTTTGTAGACTGATTTTAACTTAATATGTTGCTTGCTTTAAATATGTGTATTTGTGATTACGGGACTAGCCGGGGTGTTTAGTTTGGTTTCTAGGGAGGTTTGGATTAATTTGGGACACTTAGTCCCTTGGTGGGAGGCATAAGTTGTAAGAGTTGACTGGAGTTTGACTTTTGTGTAGATGACTCCGGAATGGTGATTTGGTTGTCCCGATAGCTTTGTATGGTGAATTTGGACTTAGGCGTATGTCTGGATTTGGATTTGGAGGTTCCTATGTTGTTTTGGACTTATTTGGCGAAAATTGGGAAGTTGAAGGTTTGAAAGGTTGATAGTTTTGAGCAAGGGTTAACTTTGTTGATATCGGGTTTAGATTGCGGTTTCGGGAGATGATATAGGTTTGTTGTGTCAGTTGAGACTTGCATGACAAATTTGAGATCATTCCGAGTTGATTTGGTATGGTTCGACATGAGCTTTCGAAGTTGAAATTTCATTAGTTTATTAGGCTTGAATTGAGGTGCAATTCATAGTTTTGATGTTGTTTGATATGATTTGAGACCTAGAGCAGGTTCGTGTTATGTTTCGGGATTGGTTGGTGTGATTGGACGAGGTCCCATGGGCCTCAGATGTGTTTCAGATGGATTACAAACCACTTCCTCTTGTTTTGGATTGTTGATGACTGATATCTGGGTTTTTTTCATTGCGAACACATTCATGGAGGTCATTTGGGTGTCAAGTGAGATTTTTCTTCACATTCGCAAAGAAGGGATCACGTTCGCGGAGCTGGTGAGGCAGTGTCCTTCACGAACATCCTTCGCGTTCGCGAAGGCAGTGACTCGTTCACATAGAGAATGGCCGGCTGGGGGGAAAGGCTCGCTTTTTTTCTTCGCGATCGCAAGGGAAAAGACGTGTTTGTGTAAGCCCCAGCAGCTTGTACACCGCGTTCGAAAAGAAGGGGACAGCAACATGGAGAGCTTGTGTAATGACCCGACCAGTCGTTTTGAGCTTTAGCATTTCATTCGGTTGTTTGAGACTTTTAGTAGCTTCATATTATGTATTATGACTTGCGTATATGATTGGTTTCAGTTTCGAGCAGTTGAAGATTGATTTGGAAGAATTATTTTCCGTTTAGAAGCTTTTGCTTGGAAGAGTTGACTAATGTTTCATTTTTGGGTAAACAAACTCTTAATAGGGTTTTGATTATTCTGATAGGTTCGTATGATGATTTTGGACTTATACATATGTTTGGATTTGGTTTCGGATGCTCCTAGAAGAATTCAACACTATTGGTCTAAAGTTAGCAATTTGAAGAACTTAAGAGTTCATAAGTTTGACCAAGAGTTGACTTTGATGTTATTGGACTCCAATTGGTGTTCCGAGACTTTGGATAGGTCTATATAGTTGAACTGAATATGTGTGCAAAGTTTTGAAAGTAAGTTGAAGTGTTTAACTGTAATTCAGACACTCTTTTGAAAGAAAGAAGATTTAACAATTTAAGAGAAATTCTATTCAGTTTTGTCACGATTAACATTTTCGTACGTTAAAGTTTCATCGTAAGTTAATTGACGTAGAATCGCTAATGAGACTATTTTTTAGGTTATAAGTATTTATTCTATTTATAATGGGTGATAATTAAGTGTCGTGAAGGTTAGAGGGTAACTAGATAATAGAAGATGACTTCCGTTGAATGTTGTCAATTTGGAATAAAATACGGTCCGAACTACCCGGTATTTATGGACTAGTACCATACAAGGTACCACATGACCATGATAGTAAGGTGTATAATATGTGTTAAAAGTGATTAGTATTTTAAGTAATTTGAGATAACTCTTAATTATGTGGATAATTGGGTAATAATGAATTTTTAGTGGGAGATTAACTAAGCAATTAAGCTAATTAAGAATTTTATGGTTAATTATTGGGGTGGATAAGCATTAATGTGGTAGCAAGTAGGGATTCAATATTGAATACGCAAGCGTGGAGCTAGGTGGCAAGATTAGAGAATTCTTTGGCCAGGAAATCCAAAACTGGGCCCCAGCCACTTTGACAAATAAATAACCTCCATAAATCATTAAATGGAAATGGAAATGCTTGCTAAAGTTATAGATGGAAATTCTCTAAAAAGAATTCATATGTACCCTTACAATGCTATAGCAGCGTGAATTGCAAATTCTAAGGGAGCCTGGTATAATCTTTCTCAAGAATATCATATGGATTTTTCCATACTTCAATTCGACGTTATGTGTTTTATCACAAAAGACATGTGTTAAAGGAATTGTCAAGAGAATCGGCTCAGGTTTATTAAGGTTATCCCTTCCTTGTTTGGCATGATCCAAGTAACGATACATAAACGTAATGTTATTTCATAAATGGTTTTATCTTAGTAACTAAGAAGGTCTACGTTGTTCATTCCTGTAACATGATATTCAAAGCATGCCTAAGTATGTTGCTAACTCTCTATTAAGGTGTTCATTAAAGATGTTAATGTTCATAATTGTATTATATGCATCATCATTTACCATCGAGTTACGGCCGGTCGGACAGTCATGCATTTACCACCAAGCCACTGTCAGTCGAGCAGTCATGCATTTACCATCGCGCTACCATCGGTGGGGCAGTTATCACTGATCAGTTGGGCAGTTAATGTCACGAGAATGATGTAATAAGAACTATTATATTGTAGCTTTATTTATATATACGAGATGGGTCTTATTCTATATGTTATGGCCCTCAGCAGCAAGTTAGAGGTTATAAGCTAACTCTTATCCCTCCCCGAGATAGTATCTTATTATTACATCTCATTTCTGCCTTACATACTCGGTACATTCTTCATACTAACGTCCCTTTTTCTGGGTCGATTTGCTTCATGTCACGTAGGTTGAGATAGGCGAGGTGAGGACCCTCCACTGTAGTCTGCCTCCAGATATTAGCCTTTGGTTGGTTCGTGAGCTCCACTTCTTCATGGAGTATTGTCGAGTCACGTTCTATGTATGTTATTTCATTTTATGAGGATGTCGGGAACCTTGTCCTGACTTATATATTATGGTCATGTTTTCTTAGAGATTTTGCAGACAGTGTCATGTTTATAATTTTAGGTATGACATGTCAACGGCCTTGTCGGCCCCTATGTATCTATGTAAATCTTTTTGAATTAGTTATGTGAGTTATGTTCTACTATTGTTACTTATATATTGATGTGGCCTATCATGGACCGTGACGAGTCTTATAGTAAATAAGGATAAGGAACGTAGCGCTCGGTTGAGTAGGCACCGGGTGCCAGTCGTGGCCCTCCGATTTGGGTCGTGATAGGTTTGAGCCTCGATTAATTGTAGTGATGTTCCTGTATGTATTTTGAGGCTTTGGATAAATTTGGATAATGTATTTGTACTTTTTGGTATGATTGAATGGGGTACCGAGGGGCTTGGTGTGTTTTGGATCATTGATTGAGAAACTAGTTAAGTTAAGGATTTGAAGTTTGACCATGGTCAATATCAGGTGAAGATGACCTCTTTTTCATGTTTCAGTGCGCGAGCAGGTTCATAGCATTTTTTATGATTGAAATAGATATATGGTTTGTGTTTGGGAGGTTCCGAAAGAGTTGTGAGTGCTAAAATGAAGATTTTCCTATTGCTGCTGCAAGTAAGTACGAAAATGCCATTTTATATCCCTGAAATTTTCAGATTTCTTTTAAAATCTCAAAACATCATATCTCCCTCATTTTAAGGCCTTGTTGGGTGATTCAAGAGGTTGTGTAACATTGCAAGAATCATGTTGGGATTATCCAACGTGAGTTTCGAGATCATCTAGGACTTGAATGGAATTGGGGCAGCTGCTGCATTTTTTCTTGTTTCAGAATGTAATTACTTTTTCTCACAAGGTTTTGAAGCTCGATTTTGGGCGATCCATGAGGATATTTTTACCACTTGGATTGGGGGAAGTGTTTTATACTCAGATTTTTTTTACTATTTCATGATTCCAACCTCGATTTTAGTGTTTGGTTAATAATTTGAATTGGAGAAATTGGATATTTTAATAAAAACTTTCTAAAACATAAATTGATGGTTTGACTGTCGATTTGAGGTTGGAATTGAATGATTTTGGTATGATTGGACTCGTATCAAAATGGGGGTTCCTAATTTGTAAGTTTTCTCGAGTTCCAAGGTGCGGGCCCCCGGTTGACCTTTTAATTTTCATTAAAGATTTAAGCTTTATTATTCGAATTTTATTTCTATGACTTTTATTTATGATATTAAGTTATTTTGGCTAGATTCGAGTCGTCTGAAGGTTGTTTCACAAGGGAATAGCTTCTTAAAGTATTTATTTTACTTCTTTGAGATAAGTATTTTTCCTAACTTTTTGTGGGGGAACTACCCCTTAAGATTTGGGTTGTTTGTATTATTTGAATTATGTGAGACACATACACGAGGTACGAGTGTGTACACATGCTCATATGTGGTATTTTGATCGATTAAGACTCTTAGGCTTCTTCCATGCATTTAATTGAAATTATTATATCATATTATATCTTCCATTGTTTAGCTTACTCTTACATGCCTTGTTTGACATTGTTAGTATATGTTCTATCTCTTATTGTCAAATTTGATCTTTTATGCCTTAATTGAATATGTTACCTCTCTTATTGTCATATCACATCCTGTATTGTACAGTTATTCTTATTTGGAGTTGTAATTACATGAAGTCTCTTTGTGTTGAGTTATTCTTATGCATTTAGACGCAATTACTATTTCATATTATCACATTCATTGTTAAGTTTAGGTTATAAATTTGAATTGAAAATTGTGATTTCGTGGAAATACCTTCATTTTGAGGTATTGAAGTTGAAGTCGTGAAAGCTATGAGCACATTGAAGTTGAGGTTGTTGATTTTTGAGATATCATTTCTTGTTGAGTATTTCTCATTCATTTTTCTATTTTGAGATTCTTGCACACATTATGGTTGATTCGTGGGCTATGTGTTATGATAACATTGATATTGTTGATTTTAAAAAGTTGTTGTATATGTGAATGTGAGGTGCGACATATTATTGTGTTGTTATATTGATGCACTTATGGCAGTATAAGGATAGGGGTTGATGTGCATGCGATGACATAAGGCAGTATTTATGTGTGTGTTGCTAGTAAGGGAATTAATTGAAGCCACACGATGACATAAGAAGGCTAAAGTGCATGTGGCTATTTTGGAAAAATATTTTCAAAAATATTTGAATGAAAGGCTCACACGGCGATATAAGGATAGATTGTAATTGTGAATCGAAAAATGTGAAATGCGAGGTGTGGTACCTCGATGTGATTCTTATTGTACATTCTATGTTGGAAATACTTGTTGACTTGAACGGATATTGCTCTTCCTTCATTCATTCATTTGTATTTTAATTGTATTTGGTTATTCGTTATTATCTTGGTGTTGCAATGATTGCAGCTTCTTGTATGAGTCATGCATTCCCATGACTTATTGTGTTGCTTTAACATGCCAATTTTTGCCTCTGTTATTACTTGGTAAATTGATTATCAATGTGAATTTATTTGCATTGAGTCATTATCTCATATTGTGTTGAGTTGTTGGTAACATAACTGTTTAAATAAAAGAATTATCAACATGCTTTATTCTGAGTGTGTCTTAAGATAGAACTCGTTTGTTTTACTCGGTGCTCTACTATTTTAAATGGTCATCACATTTTTACTTTATTTGGGTACTCAAATTAGACATATCTCCTTATTTGATGTTTACTTTACTTAAAATTATTATAACATTTTAGTTTAACAAATTCTATATTTAATTCGTTAATTTAATAGATGTTTTACTTTGTTTAAACATGATATTTTTACTTTATTTTATTAATTTCTAAACTAAGCTCATCTGATACTCTATTTTGTATTTGTGCTTTATCTTACTTTAATTGATTCTAAAAAAAACTCACTATCTCATTTGACGCCTTACTTTATTCAAGATTGTTATTATGTTTTATTGTGTATAAATATATCTCTCAAATTTTTTAATTGATATTTGACACAGATACAATGTACATGTTAGCACGTGGGCTTTGTCGTGCGAAGGTGATTGTTATTGTGGGCACGACGTGGAAGACATGCAAGATTAGGAAATTGTGGCTCATGATTTGTGGTTCCCATGTGTGGTGCATCGGGGTAATTCTTGTTATAAGTCCATGTGGTGGAAATGATTGATTAATTGAGTTGTCATTTATTATTACTTATTTGTGTTCATTCATATCTCATATGCGTTCTGATTATGTTGTTGCTTTATTACGCGTCTACTTCTTGCTGCATTTGTGCTTCTATTATTTTCATTGCTAGTTGTAAATCAATAATCTTTTCGATAATAGTCTTACATTGATGTTCTTTCCAATGTTAGATTTATGTTGTGTCTTACACAGGTTTCTATGGCTAGTAGGTGTCTTGATTTGGCCTCGTAACTACTATACCGATGTTAGGCTTGATACTTACTAGGTATCATTGTGGTGTACTCATGCTATGCTTCTGCACATTTTTGTACAGACCCAGGTACTGATCACGCTCAACTATGTCTAATAAAAGACTAAGCAGGCACTGGAAATATAATCCGGGGTATTAAGCCCAGAGTCGATCCCACAGGGAATTAACGTATCAAGCAAATCGTCAGAATACAAAACTTTTACTTAATCAATTTTCTCAAGAATTTTGAATATCAATTGGTGATGTTTTACTATTTCTATTGACAAAATTNATTATGACTTTCGTCTACACTTCGGGAGTGATGTTGTTCAAACAACTACCTAAATATGCACTCTCTCTCAAGTAGATACATAATAAATAGGAACAGCTAATTGAGGGCCCTTCAAATCAACTATAACAAGAACGTAGTTGAACAAATAGAGTTTAATCAACCAATCAAAGCTATATTAATATCACAATAAGTTCATCCCCAACGGGTTCCACCAAATCCCTAGATTAAGAAAATTATCTACTCATATGCGTGAGAATCAATTCTAAAATAACTTGCATAATTGAACTACAAAATAATAAATAAAAGCTATAAAAACCAATGTTTGCTTCACTGAGTAGTAATCCACAGGTTTTTCTTCAGTTCAATCGCTTCCTCCTCTTCAGTTTTGTTTTTGGGTCTATTTATATGTTTGGGATAAACCCTAAACATGTAGGAGACTTCTATTCAAACCGGAAAACACTTAAAATCTTCAAAAACTCGAATTTGGACCAGACCAGGGGCATGGCCTTAAGGCTCAAACGCCTGGATAAAGCCAGACAAGGCCTGGCCTTAAGGCTCAAACGCCCGGCTATAGCCCGGTGCACTCCTCTTCGCCTCTTGAGCGTATTTTCGACGTTTTTGCATCCATTTAGCTCGGATTCTATTTCCAATTCACCTACACATGAAATAGACTCCATTATGCACATAAAAAGTGTATTTTTATTATTAACGCACATAAAATGTAAGGCATATAGCGTGTTAAACCACGAATTCTATCCACGCATCAGTACTTCTGATTGTGCTATTGTGAGTTGTGTCTGCGCGGCGAGAGACTTCAAGGCATACCTTCTTGACATTCGCATTCCTCGGAGTCACCTTCAGATATTATCTTTACCTTTGTTTATCTTTAATTCAGAATAGTCTTGTATTTTGAAATTCTAGTGTAGGTTAGTAGAGCTTATGAATCCATACTACCGGTTTTGGGAAATGTATAACTATTGTACTTTGCAGCTATGTATGTCATTTACTAGTTTATGTCTAATTAAATAGTTTAGTTCTATTATTAACTCAACATGTGTTAGGCATACCTAGTCTTAGGGACTATGTGCCACCACGACATCCTAAGGTGGTAATTTGGGGCCGTGACGAGTTGGTATCGGAGCTCTAGGTTCATATGTGCTACAATGCATAAGCAAGATTACTAGAGTCTTGCAGATCAGTATAGAGACGTCTGTACTTATCTTCGAAGCTACGGAACTATTAGGAAATTCCACTTCTTTCATTCCTTATCATGTGACATTGATTCAGCTTGAAGCACATATCTTACATTCCCTCGCATCCACTCGTATACAATATTGCGCACTCGGTATCAGCTATGCAATGACGGGTTGTGATGATGCGGATGGGATATGATGGGGCCATGGATGCTCGATCATTTTCTCAAGGTGTTTTCTAGACTAAGGATGCAGACGTGTTAGTAGATATTTAGTTGGTCAAGTGTGGGATGCAACGGGTTCTCGTATCTTATTGGTGTTGTACGAGCTTATGAAGGTTTGTATTGTGGATCATTGGATGTTATGTCCTATGCCTTCACACAAAGTTGGGGAGTCTACTATCGACAATCACATTAAATGGTCATGTGTTATATCAATTCTTGTCTATGGTATATATACATGGTGTTGAAGTATTGCCCAGAAATGTATATGGCTAAGTCAGAGCTCTGCATGGGATAGTGTTGGTACTAGCAGCATTTCTATATCATAATTAATTATACATTTCAGTATCAGAGAGGTTAGAGAAACAACTTTAGATTCATAGAAGGTCTCTTCAAAGTAGGTATCTTAGTTGCTTCATTATTGGGTGCTTAAGAGGAAATACACTAGTTTATGGGCTTTCGGACGATGTGGTTTGTGCTAGGATATCGTGCATCGAGCTTGGTCTAGGATCATTGTGTATCAACATGGAAAAATGTTGACCTGTGTAAGTCCCCAAAAAACTTCACTATGTAATTTAAGGTTTTGTGGTGTCAAGGTAGGCTAATGCATCGTATTTTCGGAGTTTCGGGTTTAACAATGTGCTGGGGACTTGAAATATCTTGTCACAGCTAGACCAGGCTTTACCCATGATAAATCCAGGCTGGACCAGGCTTTAGGTTAGCGAGGCCAGGCTAAAGCCAGGCTGGACCAGGATTTAGGCTGGCGACGCCGGGTCTGTAGCCCGGCCCGAAAATTTTGGACTATCCATTCTTCTATCTTTATAACCCGACCCAACTTTGTTAAATACACGCAATGGGTCATTTTTTAGAAAACAAAATCTGATGTTTTAGAGTGAGAGAGGGAGCCCTAGAGTGTGAAAGTGATCTTCATTAAAGCATTCTTCAATTCTTACACAAATCTTTGAATATTAACAAGGAAAACATACTAGGTCTTCATCCTTGAGGTAAGATTCTACAGCCTAAACCCTAATTTTGAATTTTAGCTAAAGATGGGTAATTATAAAGAAAGTTTGTGGGTATTGGTGTTGTTATCTTGCTTGCATGTGTTATCAATGGGTGTAGGAACATTGTTGAGCTAAAAATGTTTAAGGATAGGTTGAAGGTTGATGAAATCCTGTATAAAAGGACCTTAAAGACTTAATGCACACCTAGTGTTTGATGGGACGCTCAAACGAGCTAAGACTATGAATATCTTCCTAATTTGTGTTCAATTTTGTAATATCTCGAAATAGATTGAGATTGATAGGATTTCCGTAGGTGTAGTAATTTAAGGAAAAACTCAAGCAAGGTATGTATGGCTAAGACCCACTCTTCTTAGAAATTGAACCCCTTGATGTCCATACAATTGGTGTAAGTCCCAAAATTTATTGATATAGAAATTGTTATTCCATACGTGCTTGTGTTGCAGAATATATGTACAATATGTATTTCAATATTTCCATAATGCTATCCTGTTGTTTGAGGATGTGTTAAGGATATGGAATGTGTGCTAAAATGCCTAGACTTCTAGTTAAGCTTGAATAAAGATTGTTATGCCAAAGTATGTGAAGGCCTCTAGTTACCTACGATCTGTAATTGCTCTCTTGTGTACTAAATATCTTTAATTGAAAGACTTGTTTGTTGAAAATGATAATAATGTTAAATGTGGGAAGGAACTCGCATTATGAAATACGGCCAAGAGCCAAGATATGATATAACGATTTTGGCCACTTGTGCCGATGAACTGATATATGTAAAAAAAATATGAAATGATATGATCGATGAAAAATGTTAATGTCTTCGCTAAGACGGCCTAGCCGATCGGGCGGTGATCGGACGTTATGCCGCACACATAGTGGTACTGAGCTGGAAACTGAAATTTGAAATTGAAACTTGAATTATGATTGTGGTGAATGTCTCTAATGGGACGACCTAGCCGATCGGGTCATGATCAGACTCCGTGTAAAAGTACAGGGGTATTGTGAATGATGAGGTATTGATAATAATGATGTCCCTATTTAAAGCTATGAAAATTACTTGAAAGCTTATGTGATTCTTAATGTGATGTTGTAGTGTTGTTTAAGGTTTCCATTGATTCCATGATTATTTATTCTTGTATTATTGTTCCTTCTAATGAGATGGTGTTTAGTTATACATACTAGTACTATTCGACGGTACTAACGTCCCTATTGCCAGGGGCGTTACATCTTTAAATGGATGTACGTGGTTCCATAGCAGACAATGTTGATCGCAGCTAGTGGTGCATCATCATCATCTTCCCAACAAACTTGGTGAGCCCCATTTCTCCCTGGGGTCATGTAGTACATCTTTTGTTTGTATGTTTGCCACGTTTTGAGGTATAGTCGGGGCCTTGTTGTCGGTGTGTTTATGACTCTCTTTGTATCATTAGAGGCTCCGCAGGCACTATGTGGGTTGTGTATGGATATTGGAAGGGTTAGTGGATTATGTTGTGTTTGGACCCTTGTTCCTTCAAATTGAAAAGTGTTTGTAATTTTGAAGAACTTACTAATGAGGTAACAATTGGATCAATTTGGAAATATTTAAAAAAATCTTCCGGTTGTAAATTATTCGTTACCTATTTTCTTGATCATATTGAGTTGGGTAGACAATGTCTAATAGGCTTGCTCAGTCGGGTTCATTCAGTTGAACGCCGGTCGCGCTCCCCGAGGTTGGGGCGTGACAAACTTGGTATCAAAGCCCAATGTTTTAAAGTGTCCTAGGATGTCTCGGAGCCGTGTCTAGTAGAGTCCTTATCAGTGTGTTCTCGACCACATCAATAAGTTGGAGGCTACATGGACATTTAGGAATGTTACCCTTCTTAAGCACCCCATATCGTGCGACAAATCTTGATTATAAGATTGTCTTCTAACTCGTGCGTTAAGGTTCTAGGTAAGTTTAAACGCGCTTTCGTCTATTCCAAGTAATGTTGCCATATGACATGACAAATGGGCAAAGGCCTAAATATTATGTAGATGACACATGTATCATGTTGAACGAATGGTATGGACATATAAGATTAGTATATACTACCATGAGCATACTTTACATGAGGAAAGTGACAAAAGTGATTACCCACCTCCAAAGAGACATTGACTTGATAAATGAGACCTAAGCTTAAATAGCACATGTGATGATGTGGGTAGTGTGGGAAGAATGTATAGGATCCTGGCGTGTAAAAGAAATTTGTTATATAAGCATGTGATCTATGGAGGGCATGACCAGGGGATTAATGATAAGAGTGTGAGTCTCTCGCAGGGGACAAGAAGTTATGAAAGGAGAGTCAATTGAACCCACAATGAGGAGACCCTTGTACTATGAATTTTATAAAAATCCAGAAATGTACAAAGTTATGTAAACTCCTAAAGAATATTGACATGAGTAGTTAGAATCCCAAGCCTGTGTATGGGATTAATACTGTGGCGACATAAATCTCCCTAATAGTCGAACAAGTGACATGAGACATATGCCCCTCAAGTTTCTAAATTCAAGACTTGTGTCGAAATCTGGGACATTTACCCCAAGTGGGGAAGGAAGGACCATAGCGAGGCTACTTAAATACAATGAAACAAGAGTAGGACCATGCAACTATGATGTTTGAATATTTTGTTGAATTCATCCGTAGTCTAGAAAAGTGATAATGGGTAATGTGATTCTCTGAAAGGATATGCTAATGATAGACCACTAGTACACCAAGAAGGTGGAAGGTTAAAGAAGGTCAATTCTTCATACATGGCAATGTAAATGATAGGGTTAACGATCCTACAAACTAAGAGTAACATTTCTAAAGGGAATTTATACTTGTTAAAGGGTCAGAAACAATGGAACACAAGGAAGTACTACAGGACAAATGTGAAAGGTTGCGAGTTTTTCGAATGAGCTAATCATGGATTTGCGAGTTAACTAATGTTTCAGGGCTTTAAGAAAAGCGGAACAAGTGGGAGAAATAAATGTGATGCTATAATAACCCAAGAGTGCATTTGGACTTGATAGGGGGCCTCTTAAGAATCTTACAAGCAAGGAAGTGTTAAGTGATACGCGGATGAACACACTTTCCCACGGATATTCCAACAAGTGTCGAGAGGTGAGCAGGATGAATTCCTAACTAAGAGAAAACACTGCATAACATACGGAAGAGTGCATAGCTATTCCCTAATTAGGAAGAATGAGGCGACAATAAATGGGAAGGAAATCTATAAATTGTGATGGCCATGGTTATCGTAAAATAGTTCGTACCAGAATGGTCGACTCGCCTAGAGCACTAGTGTTAATGGAAGGTATAAAGGACTAACTGTAACGCAACCCACTTGGGTGACACTAAATATCAGCTAAAAGATCTAGAGGTAGTTCATGTCTACATATGACAACGGAAAGTGAGACTACTGGCGGTGAAGTGATGGTATGATAAGCTCAACAAACTAAGCAAATGATACTACGAATTCACAGGAGGAAGACAAGTATGTGCCACAATAAGGCTATAAACTATGCATTATGAGCAAAATGGAACGGGAATGAATGTTCTAGTTAGAAAGAAAAGATGGTACCGACATATTGTCAAGGACAAAGGGCGATCAAAAAGCAAAATACAATGCAATCTCCCCAAAGGGGCAAAGGAAAAGGTTCCAAACAGATTAAGAGATGATGAACACTTGTTATGGACCAGGCAGGTTTAACATGGTAGCTCTTAAACCACAATACTAGGAAAATCCATTGTAGCTACAATACTAGGAATAAGGTGAGTTACTCATCAAGGATGGAATCAGGTGGACTAAGTCTTACACTTAATAGGAAAAATCAAAATTCGTTGACGAGGAATTCAGAAGGATCTCTTTCAAAGAATGCCCTGTTCGGGCCAGTGACTCTTCCTAGATTGTATATATATAAAGGGTGTTGATATGTGTTTTGGGAGGTGTTTAACAGTAAAGAGGTGGAATGAGAATGTTCCCAAGGGAAGTGGAGCAGTTTCTTGAAATTCTATAAGGCACATAGGGGAAAGAGGTTGGCTAAGAAAGGTCTGAGCACAATGTTACCTTACATTCGATACAATGTCGTGCAGGTTGATGTTATCAGGGTGTGTGTGCAAGCTAGAAGATGTTATTCACATTAAATAGAAGGTCCTATAAGAAAACTCATCCAGTAATGTATTTTGTTTAAAATTTGGAATAGCAAGTTGCGAGTATTCATAGAGGATGGTAACCATATCAGGGAAATTATTGTAGAACTCGATTCCTAGGAGGTCTTATGTAAGAGAAATGTGATAAACATGTTCCAATAATGATGCAACATATTAAGGTGATAGTTTATGCCTCGAGGCAACTCAGGAATCATGAAAAGAACTATGGAGCACATGACTTAAAACTTGCAACAGTGTTATTTGCATTAAAGATTTGGCGCCATTGTCGGTATAGGGTCCATGTGGATACAGTCACGAACCATAAGAGCCTTAAATATATTTCCAAACAGAAGGAATTGAATTATGGAAGAGAAGATAGTTAGAGTTACTCAAAGATTACGACATTGATATTTTATATCACCCGGGGAAAAGCCAATGTTGTGGCTGATGCTCTTAGTTGGAAATCTATGGTAGTTTGGATCACTTGGAGGCACATAAAAGGATGATTGGCCAATGAGATTCATCGATTGTCTAGTTTGGGAGTTCGCCTTGCGGACTCTAGTGAAAGAGGGGTAATTGTGCAAAATAAGGCTGAATCATCGCTTCTTGTGGAAGTCAAAGAAAAGTAATACGATGATCTATTGTTGGTACAGTTGAAGGATGGGATTCATAGACATAGACTACAGTTTTTTCTCTTGGAATGGATGATGGTACACTACGGTACTAAGGGCGACTATGTGTTCTAAATATAGACGGTCTTCGGGAAAGAATCATGGCTGAAGCTCACACTTCTAGCTATTCTGTACACCCAAGTTCTACAAAATGTATCATGATCTCAAGGAAGTCTACTGGTGGAACGATATGAAGAGGAATGTAGAGGACTTTGTGGCAAAATGTACAAATTGTCAGTAAGAAAAGGGTGAACATCAAAGGCCCGCTGGGTTGGCTCAGAACATAAAAAAAATTCCAATGTCAAAGTGGGAAATGACCAATATGGACTTTGTGGTAGGACTGTCATGCACCCAATGCAAGTTTGGCTCAATTTGGGTAATTGTGGACCGACTCACGAAATCATCACACTTCTTGCAGTTAAATTTACCGACATAGAGGAATAGTATGGTCAGTTGTATTGTTTACCTCGAAAATGGTGTTAACAATTATACTTGATTTGTGGTTCTAAAAATATGTGATTTACTCCAATACTAGTTAATAATCAGGAAATGATAAGTGTAAGTAAGAAGAATGTGATAACCAAACCAGTTTTGCTAAAGGAGCGAGGGCCACGAGCTTGATGGTCTCGGGGTCTCAAGGTAAGTCTAGTAACAATAAAGTATGAAAAATAAATGAATAATAATAAAGATGAGGAATGGTTGAAGAGCATGTTAAATGAGAAAAGGCAGAGTAGAAAATTCTATTGCTGTGAATGGTATCTTTTACAAAATGATTGGGGTCCCCTTTATATAGGAGGGAAAAATCCTAATATGGTACATTTCTAATTATGACAAAGAATACTATTGTTACAGCTGTATAACGGCCTAGTATGGATTTGTACTATCTCTTACAAATCTTATCTTTCCTAACCACCTGTCCTTGGGAAATTCCCGCTTTTTCTTAACTATCATCGATTTTGCACTGCCTCGAGGTAGTCTATGTCGAGCCTTGGATGTGCTCTATCGTGGTATATACTCTAAGGTCAGATTCGAATCCTGCTTCAAGCCTTCCGAGCTTGGGCTCGGCATAACAGAGACCTCAAAACCGGATTCCTCCAATTTCGGCCGTTTATAGATAGTTCCCGCGTTTCTTAGAATGAAATGATAAGAAACGATTTGAATTCTTGAATCTTCGATATCCCCACCATGATGTTAGTCACGTGAGGTCAACGATTGGTGTGACGAAAAGGTTGTGCAGAGGTCATGTCTGCACAGTTTCCGAAAACCATAAATCGATAACGACTATTGGCTGCCCTTTTAGATTCTCCTACACGCTTAGATGACCCCTATAAATACTCCAGTCCTTCACTTTTTATACTTTTACTTTCTAAAACATCTTCAAATCTTCATTAACTCTTCTATGAATTCACCCTTTCTTTGTGTTCATCTCTTAACCAGTTTCTTCTTCTTATTATGAAATTTCACAACAAACATGGCGAACACTTCAAAGACAGTTCCCCAAAAAGACAAAACCCCTTCACCATCACTCTCGTCTAAGAGCAAAACGATATTACCTCCTCGTATTGAGGAGTGTACCCCGAGCCTTGTGAAACATTTTCTGATTTCAATGTCGAAAAAGCTTATTCAGTTGCGGAACGACGTGAACCCATGTCTCGATATAATAGTCTAATAACCGAAACCGAAAAGTGAAGGTTGATTGCCGTTAGGGGGATGTAGTACAAGTGGAGATTCCTTCACCTGAAGAAGACATAACCACTTAAAAACCTGGTTTCGTAAGCGTATACACATACCCATTCACCTTAGGTCCCGTAGAACCTTATTTTTCACCGATAGATCCAGTGATACTCGATTTTTGTCAACAATATAGGGTGAAGCTCAGCCAAATCTATCTTTCCTTCTAGCGAATCATTTACCTGATTAGTTACTTTTCGCACATGGTTGAGTGGATGCCTTTCACCCTTGACCATCTGATTAGACTGTACAACCCTCGTCTCTATCGAGGTGGCTTGATAAAATTACAACGTCGATCTTCGAAGTCTTTCTTCGCTAGAACGATGAAGATAAATACCGAGGGTGGATGAGCCGCTTCGTTTGAGTCAGGAATTTCGACCTGATTCTTGCTGAGAAGATGCCATTCCCTGAGGAATGGAACATGAAGCGTAAGTGTCGACTTGTGCAACATGTTTCATTAATTACATATTTTCTCTTCCTTTCGGGCTAACTCCCTTCTGATGATGCAACCATTGAGTGGTACCCTAGTGTGGTTAAGGAACTCTCGGGCAGGGTTCGACAACTAGCTTCCACCTCCACCTATGTTGAGCGCGCCTGACGTGACTTGGACAAAGGCTGATAGTGCCAAGAACCATGGTGAGTTTTCATAATAGGCATATTTGAATCCCTTAGTGAAATATATATTAATAACACGCTTAACTTTCATGCTCATGTAGGCCTCAGAGAAGCCGTTTCAATGAGGCCGCCCCCACCTGGCGAAGTAGATACCTCAAAACCTGCCAAGGATAAGAAGAGAAAGAAGGAGACGTCGGCGGAGTCCCCAAAACCAAAAAATGCCAAAGCTCGAAAGTCTAAGGCCGATACAATGGCCTTAACTCCGGAAGCTGCTGAGAGCCTTCGTTCTGAGGACAAAAAGGATGATCGTTGCCCGTTAGTGATCGAAGGAAGAGGAAGCACTGATGCTTCAGAGGCCGCTGAGCCGAAGACTACTGCACTAAAGGCTACTGATGAAGTCCAACCTCGAGTTGAGGAGATTCCTGAAGGGAGCTCGGGCAAAGTCCTCGAGCTAACCTATAATGCCTTATGCTGAAACGTACTCGGTGGAAGAGCCTGAATAAAATCAACCCCAAAGATCCTCGAAGGAAGAAGAAAGCCCTGATTGATCCACTCGAGGTAATCGACGTTGGTGACTCTCCACAAGGCCCATCCATTTCTGAAGGAAAGATATGGGATGCCTAGGACATGAAGACTCCTGAAGCGGGGGCATCCTACGGGGAAAATGATATCTTCGAAGAATGCCTTACCGAGGTTGTGGAGGGCGCCGACCTCGACACCTCGTTTATCTTCGAAGAGGCTGATAAGCTTTTAAAGCAGGTATCCTTTGTCTTTTAACAACTATGTTTGGGATTTTATTTGTGCCTTTCTAACTTCTTTTCTTCGTAACCAGGCTGTGATGCTCTACGATCATGCTTTCTCCAAGTCTCGGGTTAAGCTCACCCAATGCGAAGATGAGCTTAGGAAGCTCATGCTGGAACATGATGACCTCAAGGCCCTCTAGGTTAGAAAAGAGGGGGAACTTAATGACCTTCGAGCCTGTTCGGAGAAGGTGTCCCAAGAGAGGGCCAGGTTCGTTGAGCAAGTAATATAGCCTACGTGGGCTTATTTTATGTTTACTTGCTTTCGGTGTCTAATATTGCAACTTAATTTTTGCATCTTAAGCAGAAGGATGATCTGGTGGGGCAGCTTCGGGAGGAGCTTATAGTTAAGGATGCTAAAATCCTCGGGTTGAAGCAACGCATGGATGATCTGGCCTCTAAGAAGGATAATCGTCGAAAAAAGCTAACCTCGGTTGAGCACCAACTTCTTAGTGCAAAAGAGGAGGACCGTAAATATAAGGATCTTCATGCTGAATCGGCCGCTGAGTTATCCAAAGTCAAGTCCGAATATGATGCACTCATGTCTTCGTATCGGACTGACATTGCTGCTGTAAATGCTCGAGCTAAGAGGTATCTGTTGAAGCCAGGCTCAAGCCTACTCATGCCCTCGACCATGCTCGATTGGAATCTCGAAGGCAGGCTTTCGAGAAGGTGCATTCCAAAGGTTTTTATCTCTCTGCCAAGATCGAGAAAGTGAAGGTCTTACAAGAAAAATTTATTGCAGTGCTCACTTCCGATGAGGATTCTGCTAGTGGCTCAGAGAGTGGTGAAGACGAAGACGAAGTCTCAGAGGGGGAAGAGATCATCGAAGATCAGGCTTCCCAAGGACAGGCCATCAAATATGCAGCTCCTGAGGAAACTACCTCCGATCGGGTGACCCCGACAGTAAACTAGGCTTCTTTCATTTTCCTTCTTTTTGTGTAAGGGCTCCGTGTGGGAGCTCTGTAAATATGCTTCTGTGAAAACCAGTTGAATATAAAAGAATCTTTTGTTTTATCTTTGTTTTTTTTAATTTTTGACTTGCCTTTACTTTTGAGATTTGATGTTGTTGACGATCAGTCTGATGTATTGGTCTTAAAATAGAAAACCCTTAGGTTTGGTGTTTGACAACGATAGATAATAGGTGACCACTTAGGGTCCGGTCTTCGAGCTAAGCTTTAGCTCGGGATTTTTGAGTGCGAACTGCGTAAGGTCTCGAGCATGGTGAGCTTCGACCTTGAATTTCTTTAAGTATCAACCCTTGGGATTTAATGCATCGGCCCTTAGGTGCTTTTTGGTTGTCCCGTAAGCTCTTTTAAGTTGTCCATTGGGCTTTTTAGGTTGGCCCTTAGTCTCTTAGATGTCATCCCTTAGGCTCTTACAAATCGGCCCTTAGGCTCTTTTTAGGTTGGGTCAATTCGACCTTAAAATGGCTATAATTTTCCCCCTTTCTGGCTAAAGATTTGTAAAAATATTTGTTATGCCTTGGCATGTTTTTATATTCGTTCGACTTTTTGACGGTTTGATTGATTGGAACAGCGATTGCAAGTCGATGTGCAATGGTTTTTGAATACCTCACGAGGTTTTCTTGAAGGATATTTTTTTCGAAGCCTTCACATTATTCGGTGCTGATTTTATCGAAGCCTCTTTGCTTATGCCGAGGGTAGCCTGATTTAATCCGTTTTTCGAAGTATTTGAAGGCCTTTAGTTTTATGGTGGACGTCGCGCGTCTCTGAGCCACAATATTTCGGCTGTAGCCCTTTCATATGATCATAGTCTTTTATTTGTCCATAGCCTTTAGTCCCTGAGCGATATGGCCTTGGCCTTAAAATCTAGGGGATGCCTTTTTTAAGGTCTTAAGTTCGTGTATGCCCCATTGAGGTCTTATAAGTTTGATTTTGAGTCACTGAGGTCTTATATGTTTGAGTTTGCTTCATTGAGGTCTTATAAGTTTGATTTTCCATCACTGAGGTCTTATATGTTTGAGTTTGCCTCATTGAGGTCTTATAAGTTCGATTTTTAGATGGGTCGATCTGTTGACTGTCGATGACAGTCCCCGAGTATTCGAGTGTATTTGGCCCTTGAGCCGTTAAATGTGAAAATAGTAAACTTCTTTGAGGCACATAGATTTTTGATATAATAAGAATGCTTTTTTGAGTAATTGATACACACATACATGTTTTTTTCCATCGGGGGCTCGAATATTCTATATAGACACGGTTCATTTGTCCGTTTGGCCCAATACAATATTCTCCTATCAAGGTCCTCCTTCGCATGACTTGTTTCTTCGAAAATGTAACCTCCGAGGGTGATGCCCCCCTGTATTCGAGGTTGATTGAAAAAGAAATATGAATACTTGTTGAATTTTCCTTAGATAGCATATAGTGTTGCCTCGTTAAAAACCTTATCGGTAAAACCCATCTGGGATAAAACCCGAACTAAGGGAAAAAGAGTACAACACATGCTTTAAAACCTAAGGTCTTCGAGTTGGAGGGTTCTTCGATATTTCCAATCGAACACCTCAGCAATAATAGTGTTTGAGAAATGATATATTCCAATTGTTTGGTAGTTGCTCTCCTTCCATAGGGATAAGCTTGTAGGATCCTTTGCCTACTACTTCGAGGACACGGTACGGTCCTTCCGAACTAGGGACTATCTTCCCTTTATTTGGGTTTTGAATGTTGAGGGTGAATTTCCTTAGAACCAAGTCTCCGACTCCGAAGTATCGAATTTTTGTTCTTCTATTGTAGTACCTTTCAATCCTTTGTTTTTGAGTGTCCATTCTAAATAATGCGGCCTCACGTTTTTCATCTAGTAGCTCGTAAGAGGTGTTTATGGCCTCGTTGTTTGAATCCTCGGTGGCATGCTGAAATCCGACGCTCGGCTCTCTGACCTCGACTGGTATTAATGCCTCAGACCCATATACCAAATAAAATGGGGTCTCCCCCGTGCTTGACTTCGTCGTCGTTCGATATTCCCATAGTACCTCGGGAAATTCTTCTCTGCACTTCCCCCCTCGCATTATCTAATCTCTTATTTATGTTTTGAATGATAGTTTTGTTTTTGAACTTGGCTTGGCCGTTTGGACTTGGGTGATAAGGCGTTGATAGGATCCTATTAATTTTATGATCTTCGAGGAACTTCATTACTTTGCTACCGATGAATTGCTTCCCATTGTCGCATGTTATCTCAGAGGGAATCCCGAATCGGCTAATGATGTGGTCCCATATGAAGTTGCTGACTTATTTTTCTCTTATATTTTCAAAGGCCTACGCTTCTACCCATTTTGAGAAGTAGTTAGTCATAAATAAGATAAACCGAGCTTTACCGGGCGCCGTTGGCATGGGGCCGACGATATCCATCCCCCATTTCATGAATGGCCACGGGGATAGGAGCGAGTGTAGTTGTTCACCGGGTTGACGTATCATTGGTGCAAAGATTTGGCATTTATCACATCTTCGAACAAATTCCTTGGTATTCTTCCATGATATCCCAGTAATATCCCGCTCTAATCACCTTGCGAACCAAGGAGTCGGCACCGGAGTGGTTGCCACAAGTGCCCTCGTGGATTTATCGTAGCACATAATCAGTGTCCCCTGGTCCCAAATATATTTCCAATGGTCCATCGAAGGTCCTCCTATACAATGTTCCATTCTCGTCGAGTGAAAATCGGGATGCTTTGGCTCGAAGGGCCCTCGATTCTTTTGGGTCGGTGGGGAGCTTCCCATGTTTCAAGTAGTCGACATATTTTTTCCTCCAGTACCATGTTAGACTCATTGAGTTGATTTTGCATGACCTTCTTCGATCACCGACTTTGATAATTCTACGATTGTCCCCGAGATTATGTCATCTTCTTCAACAAACGAACTCAAGTAAGCGAGTGCATCAGCCTCGCTGTTCTGTTCTTGAGGTATGTGGGCCAGGGTCCACTCTTTGAAGCGATGCAATGTCACTTGAAGCTTGTCTAGGTATCTTTGCATCCTATCTTCTCGGACCTCGAAGCTTCCATTTACTTGGTTAACCACCAAAAGAGAGTCACATTTTTCTTCGATGACCTCTGCTCCTAGGCCTTTGTCTAGTTCAAGACCTGCAATCATGACCTCATACTCGGCCTCATTGTTAGTCAATTTCAAAGTTTTTATAGATTGCCTAATGACGCAGCCCATAGGCGATTTTAAAACTATACCGAGCCCGGACCCTTTCACATTCGAGGCACCGTCAGTGAAGAGGTCCATACCCCCAATGATGTGTCCATTTTTAACAAGAATTCTTTCTCTACTTCGGGCACGAGGGCAGGCGTAAAATTGTCCATGAAGTTTGCCAAAATTTGAGACTTGATAGTCGTTCGACGTTGATATTCGATATCATGTCCTCCAAGTTTGATGGCCAATTTGGCCAATCGGCCCGATAATTCGGGCTTATGCAAAATGTTTCGAAGTACATATGTAGTTAATACATATATAGGATGACATTGAAAATATAGTTTCAATTTCCTAGATGCAATTATTAATGCAATAGCTAATTTTTCTAAAAGCGCACTTCTCGGGGTTGAGTTTCATGTTGTACTTTCTTAAGATGTCGAAAGTTATTTGCAAATAGGTCCAATGATCCTCTTCGCGCAGGGACTTAACTAGCATGTCATCCATGTAAAGTTCCATAGATTTGCCTATTTGATGTTTGAACATCTTATTAACTAGGTGTTGATATGTTGCTCCTGTATTTTTTAGCCCGAAGAGCATTTCATTATAGCGATATGTACGATACTTCGTGATAAATGATGTCTTTTCCTGGTCCCCCGAGTTCATTTGAATTTGATTGTAACCGGAGTAGGCATCGAGAAAAGTAAGGATCTCGTGGCCAGCCATGGAATCGATCAATTGATCGATGTTAGGCAGTGAGAAAGAATCCTTAGGGCATGCTTTGTTCAAATCTTTGTAATCTACACACATTCTATGTTTATTTCCCTTTTTAGAGACTACCACTACGTTAGCTAGCCATTCAGGGTATTTTACTTTCCTAATGGGTCCTATTTTGAGAAGTTTGGTTACCTCATTTTTGATTAATGCATGCTTTACCTCGTACTGAGGTCTTCTTTTCTGCTTTACCTGTTTTAACCTGGGGTCGACACTTAGTCGATGGGTGGTTATCTCCGGTGGGATCCCTGTCATATCTAAGTGAGACTAAGAGAAGCAATCAATGTTATCTTTTTTTTTAAGGAATCCACTAGGCAGTGCCTAGGGATAGTTTTTATTTATATATAGTAAAATAAAACAAAGTATCATGTCGTCTTGCAAGGTGCAAAACCATAATTTATGCCTATTACATAAATCCTATGATCAACTTTGGGCTTGAACATCCCAAACTTGATATTACACACTGAAATACTAATACTATGAACACTACTGTCTAAAATTTGTATAAGAACTATCCAAGATAATGTGTAAACTTTGTTGCCTAGATAATCACTCATACTATGCTGCTCGATCACTGTGTATTTCATAATCATTGCTTCAAGTAGAATCCAGTATGTTAATCTGCATTGCATATCAACTGTTTGAATTCGATCCCTTTTGTGGCTATCAGCTGCTTGCTTCACTGACAAACAATGTATCCATTGCTTGTGTATCTTCCATAGTTAGCCTTATAACCATCCCAGTTTTGGACCTTGCACATTTTGTTTCCAGTTATCCTTAGGGAATACCAAATAAAGTATACTGAACTTATGGACAGTCCAGTTATACTATTTTTGATTCCTTTGGCATGTGTATTCTCTTTGTTTTGCATTAATATCCTTCCACCAACTGATACCTTATGTGTTATACTGTATATCCGTGTTTGCTTTGAGTCCAACACGACTGTTGTGCAGTACATAAGGTATCCTTCTTCCATCTTTGCTTCCTCATACTTATGCATGTCACCTTTCCTTCTTCCAGGGAATGAGCACCTAGTGCTAATACCACCCTTGGAAGTCGTAGTGAGTGACAGGTATAAGTATAGTATCATTTCCTGGTGATTTTTCTTTCTTCCTTCGATGCTATTTCCTATCCTGACTGTCCTTCCAGTGGAATGAGTGCTAGGCACTGCTATCCCCAATTCTGGCAATTCAGAGGACAATAGCACTGAAATTGTACCTGCAAAACAGACAACAAAGTTAGTGTAAAAATGGATAACCATGAACTCCTCATTACTGACTTGTTCATATCCATCTGATACTTGACAAGATAAGGCTCCAAAATAGATCACCACACTCTCCTCTTGATTATGATAACCACTATCTTCCAGGCAGCCTTTTCCTTTCACTTCCTCCCTTTGTTTCATTTAGTTTCTTGCAACCTTGATCCTGAGATATGACCATTGGTGTTTTTCCTCATTTAATATCCTTCTACCAATTGCATATAGCTCCCAATAGTCATAGCATTCAATGTCTTCTACATCCAGGGCATAATTTGCTAAATGATCAGCCAGTCTATTTCCTTCTCTATATGTGTGTGAAACCTTGATGTTGTGTTCCTCTTTAAATTTCATTATCTCCTCAATCTGGTCTATAATAGTCCAAGGAGGTTTCCACAATCCTTCTATTATGTTCTTTAGTAGCATCGAATCTGTTTGCAAACAGATCTGCAAATAATTCATCACCTTGCACACTCTCAATGCTTCAACCATGGCCTTGGCCTCTGCTTCATTATTTGAACCTTCCTCAATTTCTCTTCCTGCTGCATACTTGACATCACCCCTATCATCCCTAAGACAAAATCCAATGCCACTTCTACCTGGATTTCCTCTGCTTGCCCCATCACAGTTCACCTTAATCCATCCTTCTTCAGGTAATTTCCATATCACGTTTTCATGTTTAAGTTTAGGCGTGTACTTCTGTAGCATATTGATCAATTCAGACCATCTATGAGGAACATTTAGTCCTGGTTTCCTTACTTGTACCAGTGCTTGTAAAGTTGTAGATACTTTATATACTACTCAACTGACTGAGACGACCTCCCCATATTTCAAACTGTTTCTCCTCTTCCACAATTCCCACAAAATACATGCTGGGAGGGCCTGCATTATTGGCTTGATTCTAGGAATAACTTGAGCAGTCCAGCATTTAGTGATAGTTTGGTGTAGTGTCAACCTTTCTATTGAAATTCCAGCTCTTTGAGTGAAGTATTTCCACACTGTTTTAGCAGCATTCGATGTATAAAATAGGTGCACCAATGTTTCTTCCTTGGGCTCAGCACAGCACCAACATTTAGATGGCATACAATATCCCAGTCTTTTCATAAAATCATCCAGAGGCAATCTAGCTTTCCAAACCTTCCACATAAAGAAAGAAACCTTGAAGGGAAATCCCTTTACCCACATAATTTTATATGCCAAGTTAGGATTGTCTCTCCTTCTCAAATATTCCCATGCAGATTTGATACTGAAATTACCTCTTGTTTCCAGCATCCAGATGGGCATGTCCAGTGTATTTTGCATTATTGGAGGTGAGACATTATATATGATGTGTTGTGCAAATTCTTCTGGCATAACTATGTTTAATATATCTCCATTCCAATCAGAATTATCCACCAAATCACTCACATTATGTATCTCCTCATCCACTCCAAACTGTTGAGGTATTAGGAAATAAAGAGCTCCCAATCCCGTCCAGTTATCATACCAAAAAAGTGCAGACCCCATTCTTGGCTTCCATAGTATTTGATGTTCTATAATTTCCCTGCATTCAATCATCTTCCTCCATATATGTGATCCATTTTTCCAAGGCACAATGACTGCATTTAGTTTCTTGCAGTATTTTTGACTCATAAATGAGCTCCATAAACTTGGTTTTGTTTGAAAGTTCCACCAAAGTTTACAAACAAATGCCTTTGACACATCGTGAAGTGACCTGAGGCCAATACCTCCCTCTTCAACTGGCATACATTTGTTTTCCCATGATGCCCAATGCCTTGAGGTGCCTCCTATATTACTGCTCCAGAAAAACTGCGCAAAAATCTTATGTAATTTATTGATCACATTACTAGGGAGATTCACAGCAGAAAATAAGTGAGTTGGCATGCTCTGTAAAACACTCTTGATGAGTACCATTCTGCCTCCTATGGACAAAAATTTTCCTTTCCATGACTGAAGTTTTCCCATTATTTTTGTGATCATTCCTTGATAGTAATCAGCTTTTCTCCTTGCGTAGAAAAGTGGACAACCTAGATATGTAAATGGGAAATCTTGTCGTGTTATGCCAGTAATTCCTTCCACTTCTCGCACCACCTCATCCTCTACCAAGTGATGCATATATATTGCAGACTTATCTTTGTTCACCAGTTGCCCAGATGTTGCCTCATACGAACTTAAGATACTCATAATTAGTCTTAGTGAAATTGCATCAGAAGAGGAAAAGATAATGGTGTCATCTGCGTAGGATAGATGGTTTAGTTTTGGACTCCATTTAGGGAGACAAAATCCACAGAACTGTTGTTGTTGATGTAAAGAGTTCAATCCTCGAGATAATGCTTCAGCAGCCAAAATGAACAACACAGGTGACATAGGATGACCTTGTTTGACTCCGCTCGATGATTTGAAGAATCCATGAGGCTGCCCATTCACCAGGATAGAGTACCAGTTATTCCCAACCAAGTCAAAAATCATACCTATGAAACCTTCTTCAAATCCCAACTTCCTCAACATTTTAGTGAGAAACAACCATGAAAGCCTATCATATGCCTTTGCCATATCCAATTTAATTACTACATTTGGGCCTGCCTTGGTCCTAAGCCTTATATCTGTTATGATTTCCTGTGTTAGTAACACATTTTCTACTATGCTCCTTCCTTTAACAAATCCTGCTTGTTCTTCTGAAATCAAACTAGGTAATATCCCCACCATTCTGTCGTGGATTACTCTTGAGAAAATCTTATTCGCAAAATTACTCAGACTGATTGGTCTCAAACCTGCAAATGTATTAACCTCCTTCTTCTTGGGCAACATGACAATGTTTGTGTGTGTAACACATTTAGGCAACTGTTCTCCACAAAAAAAGGCCAGAACCATGTTGTATATATCTTCTTCAATTATATACCAACAAGAGTGGAAGAAAGCTCCTGTATATCCATCTGGACCTCCAGCTGACTCCCCATTCAAACCAAACACTGCCAGCTTAATTTCCTGCTTAGTAGGCATACTCATAAGATGTTCATTTTGATCTTCATTAACCATGCTGGGCACATAGTTAAGTATATCAAAGTTAGTTGGT
>ML324275.1:0-35271 GCA_005239505.1 Nicotiana paniculata
AAAAAAAAAAAAAAAAAAAAAAAAAAAATATATATATATATATATATATATATATGATTTCTTTCGAAACACAACGACGGATTTACCTTAATTGACAACTAGCACATGTTAGCCCACTCATTTAATGCTTTAGTTATCTTTTGTTAATTTGATCTAAATCGTGTGTTTTATACAAAATTTTGTCATAATAATTTGTTCATTAGCTCATTTTTAAAATATGGACACCCTTTAAGAAAAAATCTTGCTTATGCCACTGTCAGAATTTTTTTTCTTATTCTAGAAATATTTAAACGTAAATTTTTGTTATACCCTTAATATCATGATCTTAATATCATGATCTAGTACCAACATAAATATCATTATTTATTCAAGATTAAAAGTTCCATGAGTTTCTTTTTTTATATTTATCAAATTTCATATTCGGTCAAGTGATAATACATAAACTGAAATATAATGAGTATTAAACTAGCAATTGAACATATATTTGATTGAAACTTGAAAAAGAAGTGTTTTTGAAGGTATGCTATAAAATAATTTTTGAAAGTTGTTGAAGTTGTATTTGGACATGTATTTTTGTAACGACCTGACCGGTCTTTTTGAGCATTTGCACTTCGCCCAGTGGTTTGAGGGCATGAGTAGCTCCGTATGATGAATTACGATTTGCGTGTATCGTCGGTATCAGTTTTCGGGTGATTCAGAATTAGTTTGGACAAATGAATTTCATTGTTGAAGCTTAAGTTAGAAGAGTTGACCAAGTTTGACTTTGTGTGTTTGACACCGGATCGGAGTTTTGATGGTTTCGTTAGGTACGGATGGTAATTTTGGATTTGGATGTATGCTCGGATTGGAATTTGAATATTTCTAGAAGGCTTCGACATTATTTGGCGAAAATTGGAAGGTTGAAGGTTTGGAAGGTTGAGAGGTTTGACCGGGAGTTGACTTTGTTGATATCGATTTCGGATTTTGATTTCGAGAGTTGGTATAGCTCTGTTGTGTCATTTGGAACTTGTATGAAAAATTTAACGTCATTCCGGATTGATTTGATATGATTCGGCGCGAGTTGTAGAAGTTGAAAGTTCATAAATTCATTTAGATCGATTTGAGGTGCGATTCGTAGTTTTGATGTGATTCGAGGCCTTGAGCAGGCCTGCGTTATGTACGTGATGGATCTTGTTGGTATGTTCGGACGGAATCCCGAGGGCTCGGGTGTTTTTCGGATGGGCTACGAGCCATTTTCCTATTGTTTTGTCTGTCATCTGGTGTCTTCCTATTCGCGTTCACGACTGCACCTCCGCGTTCACGACTGCACCTCCGCGTTCGGGTAAAGTTTTCTGTAGAGGCCGCATTTTTGTTCTTCGCTGTCCCAAAGAAGTGACCGCGTTCGCGAAGCTTTGGTGACCTTTGTCTTCGCGTTCGCATAAAAGTTTACGCGATCATGTATAAAGGAAGCTGGAATGGGCATGAGTGATTTGTTCACCGAGTTCGTGACTGCGAGACCGTGATCGCGATTTTGCTGGGTAAGTGGTCAATGCGTTTGCGATCGACTGCCGCATTTGGGTAGCAGGTTTGGTAGCTGATGAGTTTTGTTCTTCGGGTTGCGATGGAAATTCCGCGATCGCGATGTATTATATCTGGACAGAATACAAAAGTACTCTATTTCGAGGGTTTTGATATTTTATCACTTTTTGGGTTAGAGAGCTCGAATTTGGCAATTTTGGAGGGGATTTTCACGTGCTGGTTTGGGATAAGTGTTCTCTATCCGAATTTGATTATATTTTATGATTCCATAATTATTTTTATCATTAAATTATCGAATTGATTGAGATAAAATGAGAATTTTTTGTATGAACAATCTTTGAAAAATGTAAAATGAGGATTTGAAGGCTGACTCGATGTCGGAATTTGATAATTTTGGTATGGTTGGACTAGTATCGAAATGGGTGTTCGCATTTTATGAATTTTTTCGGGTTCTGAGATGCGAGTCCAGGGTTGACTTTTCAGTTTTCTTTAAAGATAGAAGCTTTATTATTCTGAAGTATTTCCTAGGATTTTCATTTATGATATGATTATTTTGGCTAGATTTAAGCTGTTCGGAGGTTGTTTCACACGAGAAAATCATTTTAGAGTATCCATTTAGCTTTTTTGAGGTTATTACCTTGCCTAACTTTGTGTGTGGGAAATACATCTTAGGATTTGAGTTAATTATGTTATTCTTGTTATGTGAAAGCCGTGTATGGAAGGTGACGAGTGAGTACATAGCCTATATGTGGTATTTGACCGGTATAGATTATCTGGACTTTTTCCATGCTTTTAATTGGATTGTCATAACATATGATACCTCTCATTGTTAGTCTACTTTTACATGCTCTATTTGACGTTGTTAGCACTTGTTCTAGCTCTTACTTGTTATTTTGCTCTTATATGCTTTAGTTGAAATTATTGCCTTCCTTATTGTCTTGTTACCTTTTTTTGTTGAGTATTGCCATTCATTTTGTTATTGTTAAAATTATTGTACACATTTTGGTTGAGTCATGGGCTATTTGTGGTGGAGATATTGAATTATTCGTCCTTTCCGTGCTTATTTGCTACTTGCTTTAACTGTTGTACTTGCACATCTTAGTTGTCACATGCTTCACTTGTCCTGTTGTTTTGTAATAATTGTTGCATTCCTCTGATTATTTCGATATTCCTTTATTGTCGTGTATTCATACCCTGTGATTGTAGAAATTCTTGTACATTGAGTTATTGGATTGTTGTTGTTAATTTAATTGCTCGTGGATCGGGTTGCACGCTGCAACAGGTGAAATAAGAGAGGATTATGATATTGATAAATGAGAATACAGTGGGATCGGGTTGCACCCCCAACGGGTGGAATAAGGGAGGGTTATGTGATATGGTGAAATAAGGAAGGATTTGATATTGATATGGTGGGATCAGGTTGCGCGCCATAACGGATTTTATATGTCATTCTTGATATTGCTATGGTGAAATAAGGGAGAATTGTGTTTGTACGGCAGGATCGGGTTGTGCCTCGCAATGGATTGTGTGTGTTGTATTCATTGTTGTACCGTGTTAGCTTTCAGTGTGTATCATATGAGATTCTGAGGACTGATATTTTCAGATTTACTAATTTCGAGGAATGAGTTGTTTTTATAAGTTTACTGCGTTGCTGTCATTTCCTGTTTCCCTTTCCTATTATTATTATTTTGGTGAATTAATTTTCAAGATGAATTTACGACGCTGAGTCATTTATCTCACACTTTGTTGAGTTGTTAGAATCATAACGGTTTTAAGTATAGGAATTTTAACATGCTTACTTTACGTGGCTCTTAAGTTGGAACTCGCCTTTTCATTCGGTACCTTACTATTCTTAATAGTTTTAACATTTTACTTTAATTAATTTCTCAAATTAAACTCCTTACTTCATCCGATATTTTTACTTTACTTTTTTTTTTAGCATAACCACTAGGCAAGGTTCCTAGGGCTAGTTTTATATATATAAAAGTCAAAAGTAAAACGAAGTGACAGAAGGTCTTACAAGATGAAAGAAATAAACTTTGACGAGTACATAATTCTTATTATCAATGTTGGGCAATGTGCTCAACACTGATATCACAAACTGTAACCTAATAAAGCAATGAAATTGAGTCATAAAAACTAGCCATGCTAAATCTTCACAATTGAGACCCCTGTGTAGTCTTCTTTTGTTGCAACTTTGGCCATCTACGCTGTATCAAAAGTGAACTTAATGAATCCATTGGTGAACCTTCCAAATTGATTTCCAATCCTGCAGCTGCATCTCCCTCCAGTGTGTAACTCCTACGATGATCCACATTGTAGCAATTTCAATCGCTACTGCCTTGGAACTCCCTTGATCTCCTGTGATATGTCATGTCTAGCTTTACCTCTACCAATCCAATCCCATAGCCTTAGTTGATCCTGTTTTTACTTTACTTAAAAATCGTTATTATATTTTATTTCAACGAATGGTATATTTAATTCGGTAACTTACCCAATGATTCATTTTATTTGCAAATGCTATTTTCTTTACCTAAATAATTTCTAAAATAAACTCATTTTCTTGTTTAATTCTCTACTTTATTTCAAAATTGTTATTATGCTTTATCGTATATAAATAAATCTCTTGAACATTTTAATTGACATATGACACAGATGCAATGTACATGGTGCACGTGAGTTTTGCCGTGCGAAAGTAATTTGGAAAAAATATGGGCACGAAGTACCATACGTGTAAGATTTTAAAGTTGTGACTTATGATTCGAGATTATGAGGAGTGATACCTCGGGTAATTCTTGTTGTATATTGTGCATTAAGAATGATTTGATTGATTGAGTTGTCACTCGTTTCTTTATTACTCGTTTATTTCTTCTTTCTATTCGTGCTTCTAATATTTTCACTATTGATTGTAAATTTGTGATCTTTCTGCTGCTAGTCTTACATTGATGTTCTTTCCATTGTTAGTTTAAGTTATATCCTGCATAGGTTACATGTCTGGTAGGTGTCTTGACCTGGCCTCGTCACTACACTACCGAGGTTAGGCTTGATACTTAGTGGTCACCGCTTGTGGCGTACTCATGCTACGCTTCTGCATATTTTTGTGTAGATCCAGGGACTTATGATCGAGCTGGTTTGAAACTTATGCATGCGCGACTGGAGACTTCAAGGTATACCTGCTTGACGTTCGCAGACCCCTAAGTCACCTTCTGTTGTATCTTATTCCCATTGTTTCTTATTATTCCGGGACATCGATGTGTTGTTAATTCTAGTGACTCTTAGAAAATCTTATGACTTGTACTACCGATTTTTGTGGTTATGTCACTGATGTTGGTTCAGCTGTGTTGTTACATATGATATTTAATGTATTGCAATTAAGTTAGTTAAATTCCATTTATAATCAGCATGTGTTAGGCTTACCTAGTCTTAAAGACTAGTTGCCATCACAACGTCCTAATGTAGGAAGTTGGGGCAGTGACAATTTTATTTGAAGAAAAGTTGAAGTTTTGTCAGTGGAAGAAAAAATTTCACCTAAAAACTTTCATAAATCAAATTTTGGGAATTTAGATATTTTGAAAAAAACATGATCATATTTCATAAACAAATAATGTTTTCACAAAAATTTTTGAAGATGAAGCCAAAATTTATGACCAAACGGGAGCTTAAAATATCTTTGTAAAAAGTCAGAAACAAAAAATCGATTGAAGGAAAGAAGGACAAGAATACAAATTGTAAACGTTTTGGCTGCTTTTATTTATTTCCTATGGGGACCAACAATTTAAAGTCCGAAAGTGCAAAAGCTGATTATATATAAATACAATTATCGATTATGCATGTGGTTGAAATTCTTTTTTCTTTCCTAAACAGGGGGTGAAGTTGGAGCCCGGAATAAAAATGTGGTCTTTTTGGACTCAAACGATAAAAATATGTAGAAAATAATTGACTACCATTTTATATATAGCACGGTTATTCACCGCGCTATTCCTTAACCACACTTTTGTCCTTTAAGGTATATTTGAACTGTCCTGCCCCACGAATAATTCATCTGCTCTTTACTGACCCACCAATAATTCATATGGGTATAGCGCATGCAGTATAAGCGCTACACATATAACGCCTATTATGCATGCGCTACACGTCAAATAATTATACCCCCAGACTGATTTTTTTCTTATTTAAGGAGTTTAAAATTTGGTAAAAATTCATTCAGGATTCTTCAGGTCTTACGAAATATTTGTTCGCTAAGTTATTTTGCATTTTTTATAATGTATGAAGAGCGAAAAATTAAGAATTTATTATATTGGGAGGTGAGGTCGTGGTGGAGAATAACTCAGTACGCTATAGTTGTTCTCCACTGTGTCATGTTAAGTTTCCACTTAAAATGGAGTACGATAGATTGGTATCGTTGTTATGTAAAAAAAAGAGTGTGAGAAAGCGTTCGGTTAATATTAAAGTAACCGGAAGATATCCGTATTTTGTTACTCCGCAAGGGGTTGCTTGTTATACTGAGTTTAGCATCGAAGACGATGAAACTCTAACAGATTTTTTGAGGACTCCGTATGAACACCGGGAACTTCTTGTGATAAAAATGTTAGAAATGTACGTCAAGGCTGAAGACGTTCGCAATAATGAGGTTCCGCAAAATAAGGATATCCCTCAATAATCGGGTGATTTTTTTGGAGTAGTTTTATCTGAACAGGTTCCTGGTGAAAGAGTTTGGCCAGATCTAAACTTATCTCCATGGGCGAATGAGGAGCGAGGACATAATTTCTCCCTAAGTTTACATAATCCACTAACCGAGTGGTAAACTTCAATTTTCCTTTATGTTACAATGTTTATTTTTATGTATTGAATTTGTATTAACACTCATATATTTCACAGGGTGAACCGACCAGATATGAATTTTACAAGTTATGAACCAACAAACAATTTGAATATGACTAGTTTTGGTGAGTTTGATCATGGTAGTCCATACGGGAGTCATCATCAATAGGATAATGTGCATCATGGGATATTAACACAAAATGATTTGTAAGTTAAGTGATAAAGTTTATAAGTAGTGTTTGGATGAATTTGAGAAACTCATTATTTTATGGTTGTGCAGTAAAAACGAGCAACTTGAAGGTCCTATCCTTAGTCAGTTTTCCGTAGAAGACATATTTAATCGGGATCTGGCAGATACGCAGAGTCAGGAAGATGATAGTGATTATGACAACAATTATGATGAGTCTGCAGATGACACACCCTTCCCCGAAGAGGGTGATGATGATGAGGACGAGAATGATGAAACTGATTTGACGAGGGAGCATGGTCCACCTTCCGTTAGATCATGACTGTACGAGTCCCATGTGCCGTTTCATTCAAGGGAGATTCCCTACCATGATTAGTTGCAGAGTATGAAGGATGTGGATGCCGTCACAAGAGATCTTGACGAAATTCAGACAACAATGTGGGATGAATCTAAAGCAACAGTGCTGTAAAATGGAATGTTTTTTGCTGATAAAGCGTGCCTAAGTAGGGCGGTGCGAATGTATAACATAAAAGAGTGTCGTGATATCGTGGCTCATGAGTCATCTCTGGAATTATACAAGCTTATTTGTCGTAGATGGTTTCAAGGTTGTAATTGGATGCTGCGTGCGACAAAATGAAAATAAATATGTGGATTGTGGGGAAATACATTGTCACCCACACGTGTGAAATGGACACATTCAATGAGAATCATTTTAACTTGAATGTTGACTTGATTCATTTTGTCTTGATTCCACACATTGAAGCGTCCATTGGGATTGTGCATGGATTGGATCAGATCGGAATTAGAACATTTCAGATCGGATTTCGGATTCTAAAAAATACAATCCGAATTCGATCTGAATTAATATCGGTTAGGATCGGATTTTAAAGTTTGGATCGGATCGGATTTTCGGATAGGATTATTATGCCTCAAAGTTGCAAACTCATATGTGTATTTTCTTGGTAAAAAGGCAATACAGTAAGAAATATTCATGTTTCTATAATTATGAGAGTACTATGGTGCCAATATAGCTAAATACCTCAATTGTAAAGGTAATAACTTAGAGGAAAATGTAAAAGGAAGTACTAATTATCCGAAATTAAAGTTTAGTATTTATACATGCCCTAATAATTTTGGATTTCGGATCGGATCGGATCAGATCAGATCGGATCGGATCGGATCAGATCGTATTAAAATTATGCCAATCCGAATCCGATCCGAAATCTGAAATTGTAATTAACACAATCCGTAATCCGATCCAGTCCGAAATTCGAAATCCGAAATTGAACTGATCGGTTCGAATTTCGGATATCCGATCCAAATGAACAACCCTAGCGTCCATAAGGTACAAGATAAAAAAGTGTATAACATCTTTCCACCAGGTATATGGATCATTACCAAAAGAAATGCATTTCTTGGGCATAAACGTGCATTTGAAATTGGTTATGGTAACTGAGATAAGTCCTTTGTTGCTCTACCCAGGTACATGGTTGCATTGCAACACTTTAACCCGGTACTGTTGTTGAATTGAAGCTTGAGCGAAGTCCGACAATACCAAAATACATAATTAGATATGTGTTCTAGGAATTTAAACCATCCATTGATGGTTTTGTGCATTATCGATCGGTAATATCCATAGATGGCACTCATGTCTATGGAAAGTATGATATTAAGTTGTTGATCACCATTGCAGTATATGCTAATGGAAGTATATTTCCCCTAGCATTTTCTATTTATGACAATGGAAGCCAAGAGACGTGGACATTATATTTGAACCACTTGAAGGAGCATGTTGTCAGACAACGTTCGGGTATTTGTCTAATATCTGATCGACATGGCGGTATTTCAAGTTCTGTACAGAATTTGCGTGCATGGCAGGAAACGTATGCCTGCCATTGTTATTGTGTTAGGCACTTGAATGCCAATTTCCAGAGGGCTTATCCGAACAGTGACTTACATAATTTAAAGCGGGTGGATGCAACAGATCACCAATAGTGTAAATTCAGGAGGCGAATGGAATTAATTAGGCAGGAAGACCCAGAATCCTATCGTTGGTTGATGCGACATGAGCTTGACAATTGGACTTTGCATAAGGATGGTGGTAAAATATGGGGAATTCTGACTACAAATGTGTCAGAGTCTTTCAACGGGTTATTAAAGTCTGCACGTAGATTGCCTGTCACTGCCATGGTGCGGATGTCATTCAAGAAGATGGTGGAGAGGTTTGTTGAAAGATCTAGAGGTGCATCGTCATTGATGGAAAGGGGTGTTGAATTTATGCCACAACCGATGAAATGATTTAAGAAATATAGGAAGCGAGCACAGTGGCATTCATTTTTGCAGTATTGCAGCAAGCGAAATATTTTTGAAGTTCACACTGGTCTGCATCACAACCGCTGGAATAATACACACATCGTCAATGAAGGTAGAAGATTATGCTCCTGTTGAAAATGGTCAATCCATCACTTTCCATGCTCACATGCCATGAAGTGCTTTCAACATACAGGTTTCGCGGCAATGAGGTACGTTGATAAAGAATATAGTGTTGTTGCATGCTTAAACACCTACAGTGGATAGTTTCAGCCAGTGGGTGCTGAGCAATATTGGCCGCCGGAGCCATTTAAAATGGTGTGTAACACGTATTATGTGCGTCAACGGTAAGTGCAAAAAAGAACAAGGATATGGAACCAAATAGATGTTGGTGATACCGTTTATGCGCGTAAATGTGGCACATGTTCCCAAACAGGACACGATCGCCGTAAATGTTCTTCAGCTGGTTTGGGAAGCGGTGGTTATTCAGCTCCAGGTGGTAGTTTATCCAACGTGCCCAACTATCAAGGATAAACGTAGTGTTTTATTGCAGTATTTTTGTTGTACTTAATGTTTGTCAATGTTCAGTTTGCAAAATTTATGAAATAAAATTATAATTCCAATGGGGTTAAATATAATTTATATTTAGCATTAAAGATTCAATACAACGATTTAACATACACCCCAAGAAATAAATAATAAATTTCATTCATCATTATTGTCACTCTCTGGTACTATTTCATTATAATTGTCTTCATCTTCTTCATCAAAATCTTGTACGCACCTTTCTGGATCGAGGGCATCATAATGTAGGCCTCAGTTGACATGCATTTCTCGTATTTTATCGTTATCACCAATAAGACCACTTGATTGATTTATACAACAATATAGAACTCCTATGCCCAACGTCTGTGGTAGAAACTTAGGTAGTTCCTCCCACTCGACAACTGTTGGGAAAACAGGAACATAATTGTCACTATGCAATTTTTCATTTTCTAATATATCCCAATACTGATCCTCTGTTCCTTCTAGGTAGTTAAGATTATCTATTGCATGACGAACGACTAGTGCCTTTTTCATCTCTAGAATATCCTTCATCAAATGTCGAATCACTTCTCGTTCCTCTTTGAGTGAGTTTGTTTGGAATGTTGCAGACAGTTCTTGTGGTACAACAAGCCCATGCCAGTTACATAGTACTTCATAATCACATCGTTTTGAGTAAAGGGGACCTATTGTAGTTTTTCGCCCCAAATTTGTATACCTTCAGGCTTTGTAGAATGTGCCTTGCCCTCAATAACGTGCCCTGCAACTTTGAGATTAGTGTGTACATTGATAGGCTTATCTTCCAAGGGATGAAGAACACCACACCAGTTTTCATCAACCAAATCAGTATAACAATCTAGTATATTCTTTTCAAGGTAGGGATCAATTGTCTTATGACGTGTTCCATGTGGATATTTTGAACTACCTTTACCTTTTGCCTTCTCTTAAACCACTTATCAAATGTTAGTGGCATTTCTGAAATGGATGCATTAATGGTTCTTCAAATGGTCTTTGAATACTGATCTCTTGGTTCAACTTAAGAAGAACTATACTCCACGAACTTGTATATTAAACATAGCGCATCACCAATATGCGTTATGTGTATTGTCATGTCGACCTGAAAAAGTTGACGGTCAGAAAAACTTCTCGACCTGAAAAAGTTGGATACACTTGTACCCGAAAGAATCATTATCACAAACAAAACATAGCGCCTCACCAATATGCATTATGTGTATTGTCATGTCGACCTGAAAAAGCTGTGGATCTAAAAAAGCTGTTGACCTGAAAAAGCTGGACCCACTTGTACCCTAAAGAATCATTATCAAGTGAAATATAGTGCCTCACCAATATGTGTCATGTGTATTGTCAGGTCGACTAGAAAAAGTTGTCGATCTGAAAAGCTGTCGGCTTGAAAAATCTGGACCTACTTGTACCCTAAAGAATCATTATCACGTGATAAATAGCGCCTCCCCAATATGCGTTATGTAACCTAAAATCACCCTTAGCTGCCTATAAAAACCTTGCGCATTTTAGTTAGTATTTGTGTCGTAAGGAAATGAATAGAAAAACTTTCCATTAATTTTTCATTTTTGAGCATTACGACATGTCTGGACGCAATGACGTTCCAAGGTGTTACTGTGGCAAACATGCGATTTTGAAGCCATGTTGGTCAAACTGCAATCTGGGGCGCAGACGTTGGATGTGTAAACAAGTTTTATGTTATTTTTCTTGGAAAATATATTTGTTAATACTTTTTATATGACATGTTAATTAATAGTCTTGTGTTATTCTCCCATTGGTAGGACCAAAATCAATATAGTGTTGAAGAATGGTATGATCAACCCATTAATCAGGAATACTACAAATCATGTTTGCTAAACATTTGGAATCTAACCGGTGAATACAAACTCCATATCATGAAACTACAAGAACAACTTACAGTAGTGAAGGAGAAACTAAAAGAGGCAGAAGAAGAAAAAATAGGTTGAGAGAGAAATTTAAGTGGTTGAAGCATAAAATAATGGGCGATAGTGACTAAACAAACACATGGATGCATTAGGGTAGTAATTTATTATTATGTTGTACGTGTCATGTATTATCTTTAATTGGTAACGAAATTAAATTTATGTTATGCTGCCATTTTTTTTGTGTTCTAGTGTTAAACTAATAAATAACCCGAGAAATAAAAATACATGCGCAAATTATGTAAAACATAAATAGGTTGCAGTTGTATATTTAATATTATATATACAACTAATAATACATATCAATGATTCCCACAACATGTATGCTTTAAAGAATTGCCTGGCCTAAGGCACATCCCATCATGCCCGCCTATGCTATCAAGATCATCCTCTTCACGTCGCCTCTTTATCGGAGGATGCGCTGCAACATGATTGTAAATAAAGTTGGAAGACTCGTTAGAAGCGACCATTGGGCCAGCAGTAACCTACAGAATAATAAGATCTTTTAGTATATGAAATATAAAATACTAACATACGTGTTAGAAAAAAAAAATTTAATGGTCATACCATGGTCTCAACGGGCTCCTGAATAAAATCATCCGTCTCCGGCAAGTCATTATTGCATAATGTGGCCTCCGTGATGGGCGATGACGAAATCTTTAAAAAAATAAAAACACTTTAGATATTACTGACTAATCAATGATATAAAAACAAATTTAAATAATAGTAATACAAACAAACCTACGCCTGAGTAGCACTACAATGCTCTGTCGGAACATCGAGCTCCACTGGAGTAGATGAAGTATGTGAAAGATCCTCAGCATCCCTCGGTTTTCGCACCCCTTTTTCTCGCGAAATCGGGCTTTGACGTGTGACAACTTTTTTAAGGTAGTATTAAAAGAAAAGAGTCGCCACCTAACAGGTTTTAAGGTGTGTTAGGGAACCTATTATGCAAATAACTCTGTTTTAATTGGTCTGAGCCGCCAAAGATCGGGTAAGGGTTCAAATTACCTCAAAGAGAAGGTGGTAGGCACTATTCGAGGTCCACAAATGTGGTTCCTGGCCGAACTTAAGACTATGTGGATTATGCGAGGTGATCAAATAACAAAGAGAAATATAAAAGTAAAAGAGTTTCATTATAACCCAATGGGAATTGTTAAGAATCTTAAGGACTACTAGGATACAACTATAACAGTCTATATTAAACTAAGTGTATAAAGGAAAGGGTGGGGAGGGGGGGGAGTCCTAAGTTCTTTAGCCTAAAGGATCACCCCGAACAACATAAATAATACTGCGCAACTCCCTTTAGATAGGAGTTCCTTATATTATTCAGTGGGCACAAACTATTATCTCCTGCTACCCGACTACTATATTGAAGTTGTTTACCTAAAGAGTTCTAATTCAGTTCTAAGTCGTGTCCTATGCGTGCAGTACCCGTCCCATACCTATGATCCAGGAGGCTTTGGACCTACTATTTGGGTGGTTCTAGACTTTACTTAGGTTTTTCAAAATGGTAAAAACTAAGAGACATTCAAAACATATAGGACTTCACGTAAAGACAATTAAGGCCCAAGTTAGCCTCCACACATAACAACAAATGCACGCGAGCATATTTTAAATTATGGGCAGTTCAAATTCGAAGTGTTGCTTTAAACCTATAGACATGGTTTCTAAGTGACCACTCAGTTCTAAAAAAAGGTCTTATGGCAGTTCTGCAATTTAGATTATTATGATGACAAATTACAAATTATAAAACCTATAAGCGTGAGCTCTAAGTGATTTGCGCAAGGGGGCATTGATAACCATCGAAAAACTCAGAATTACTCTCGTTTGATCCTATTGGCATGCTTTCTAAATGAGTAGCAATATTTATAGCTAGGTTTTAATAATAGTTGGCAAATTTTACCACTTATTCCTATAAGGATGTTATCTAGGTGGGCGGAGCGATAAAACAATATAAGCAGTCGATTAGTTAATCAGTTAGAGCCCTATAGACATGGTATCTAGATGAGGATTAGCAGAGCATGAATTAATATAACCCTATAGGCATGTTATCTAGTAAGTACACTACAATAGACATGGGAAGAAGTAAGCATTTAAGCTCATGCTTCTGATAATAGACAAGGTGAGTGAGTGTGTGATTCTCTATAGACATAGTTTCTACTAATGTACAATACATGAAACCAAATAACGTATATGGCAAGTTGGACTAAATAACAAATAGATCACATAAACCCTATAGACATGTTTTCAACCCTTTTATGCAAGCATTAGAATATACCCGTTTCCCCAATTTCACTAAATCCCCAATTGTTTGTTTACAAATTATTACAAGCCCAAGAAGAAATAAAAGTAAGCCTCAGTATTACAATATTGAAATAACTACAGGCACCACAAGTAGAGCAGCCCCAAGAGGAGACAACCTAGGACTGCCTGGGCCTTCAACGAGCTTATTCTTCGCACCAGCAGCAAACCCAGACCCAAATGCGACTCGAGATTAGAGTATGTCAATTTCAATCTTCAAACTCATATATAGACCCATACAAAGCAGAGGTGGAGAATTCTCCCACCCAGTAGTGACATATGAACTGCTTAACCAAACAACCACTTACTGAATTAGTTAAGAATACTCTAATTCCACACACTCAGTTCTTAGCAGTCATAAGCCAAAGGCACATAGATAGAACAACATCAAATTGGAAGGCACATAAGACACACATAATGCAGGTTCATGTTCGTATTTCCAAAAAAATGTTGAAGTGACAGTATCGAGCAACATGAGCTAGCAGGCCATTCCACATAGAGTTTCAAAATAAAGCATGGTTCATAACCATCCTGAAGAACTTCAAATGACAATCTAGCATAATCATATAGAGGAAGCAAGTATAGCACAAGTTTTACATGAAGATTTTAACACGACAGTCTAATCAGCATAACAACCTACTAGTGGCACAGTTTGGCTAACATATCATTTGGTTGAACATGAAAATCAACATGATATGAATTTATCATAGAACAAAGATTCCAAAGAAACTTATGGTAGGTAAAAGAACAGATCAGCTATACACCAACATGACAAGCAGACATCAGGACTCCTGTCAGTTGATCACACATAAGAGAAGAAGTGGAACATTTATTCTAGAAGTCTTAGGCAATGCTAAAGACTACATGATTGACAAGAAACGAACACAATCATCAGAGTTACAGATAGCAGAGAAACATATTTAGGCTAGATATTAGGATAATGTTGTAACGTGGGATGGTCAGGGATCAATTTGCAAGGTAACAGTAAAATACATATAAACGGTTCAGCAGAAAGAGACTTATTAAGGCAAATTCTAGGCAGGCATTAATTTCATAGGTGTTTTAGTACAAATGTTCAAAGTGAGGTATGAGAAAGGATTCGATACTAAACGGTCAATGTAGGAATACGACAACATCACACAAGCATAACAACCCAGAATTCTTCCAAATTAACTAGATATAAATGGACATATGCAAACTTATACAAGTTCATGATGAAGGATTGCAGAAGAAATTCAAAGCAAATGTCGGCACAATATCATATTGGCTTAGAAAGGTCTACATAACACAGATATTCATAGCATGAACACAAACATGGAAGAGATATAGTTGCGAGAGTTTGGCACTTACCAGTTGCAGATTTAACAACAAATAGAAGATAATCACCAAGTTCCAGTAGAAAATTAATAACAACAGCAAAAACTCCATAACCTAGTGCGTCAGAGTTCATATGAGCTTCGAACGAGCCCCGAGCAGTGCTCACACTAGGGAGGTAGATAGAGAGGATTTTGGTGGCTTTGGCTTTCATCCATCCAAGCGCCCAAGTTTCAGAATAATATAGAACAAGTGAGAGTGAGAGAACAACAGTGATTAAGGTTCGCTAAAGGGGATTAGGGGAGGGGTTTATATAGTAATAGAAATTTAACAATCAAATAAGGAAACACTGTAAAATCAAACATAATAAAGGAAATAATAACATGCCGAATAAAATTAGAATCAGATTAGGAGAAAAATTAGGTAAACCCTAGTTCATGATGGAGAACTAAAATAGTTAAAAATCTCACTGAATCAGACCCGTATAATCTCACCACCAATGTATATAGACGAAGAATCGTCTGAATCTTGAGAAGCTAGTGATGATTGTGCTTGATTAGGAAGATTGGTACATGCCAAAAATAGGGCAAATACTATGTAATGCCATAATCATGTAAGTACCAATCAGGTAGCGCGTAAAAGGTAAGAAAAACACATAAGGAATCCATGATTTGATCTGGTTCGAAGAAGATTGAAGGAGGCGGCTAGGTTTTATGAAGGAGAGAGTGTTTGAGAGGTGACTTCTTAAGGGAAATGGGGATTAGGGTTTGAGTGAGGGGATATAAGGAAAGAAAGGAGAGGTGTTGTGAGTCGTTAATCGCTTTTGATCAACGACTGAGAATTAAATGAGTTGGGTCGGGTTTTGGACTGGGACATAACTATTGGGTCGTTTTGTGTTGGGCTTCTGGGGGTGGATCAAAATGGGCTAGTTTTTTTTTTGGACCTTAATTGGTCCGAAATTAGCCTAATTTGGGCCATATTTTAAAATAAAAGATTAGGGGAAATAATTTAGTAAAAGTAGTTAAATAAAAATATACAAATATTATTTATGCAACTTAATAATTTAAAACAATAGTAGATAAATATAAAAATGTAAAAAATTATTTTGACCTTCTATAAAAATGACAAATGCAATAAATTATTAAATATAGGCTATTATTGTAAGATTGTGTAAATAGCTTAAAAATATTAATATAATTATATGAAATGAAGTAGAAAATATTTAAAGGATATATATGAATGCAAATAATAATTTGGATGATTGAGTCATCATGAAATAATTTAAAGAGGTAATTAATAAATATTTCAGTAATTTAAATGCGAGAAAATCAATTTTAAAGCTTGAAAATTATAGAAAAAATTCTCATTAAGTAATGATGCAAAAATGACATTTTGAAAGTATATATGCTTATTTAAAATATGAGGGCAAAATTGGGTATCAACAGCTGCCTCTCTTTACCCGGGAATGATGAAAGAGTTGTCGGGTAAAGAAAAATCATATCCAATTTTGTCCGAATTGAGTGGGGAGTGGTGTGATTTGAAAGAATGGGGGCCGAACCCCGGTTCTTGAGTTGCCTACATATCCCTGGTTTTAGGGGAATCAGGCCATGCATAGTTCTTGATCCAACGGTGAACGAAATCAATGGAGTTGTTATAAAAGTGATTGTACGTTTCGAAAAGGATCTTTCTAGGTAGGATAGTATTGCAAGCAAAGTCATGAATGCGAAATGAACATTGCGGGAGTATCACAAGGTAGATATCTGAAAGGTCATAGAGCAAAAGGTAGTCAATGTCAGTTATGTTTGAGGTAGTCAAAGGATGTGAATGTTGTGAACAAAAATCGGAGCGAAGATTGCTCCTATTTGCAGAACAGTTACCTCCCAAATTACCTGCAAAATTCAAAACATGGTGCACACGAACATATATAGGTTATTTAAATATGATGCAGATTGCCTTTGGACCATGAAGGTTGTCTTTGGACGATGAGGATCATGTCCTGGGCCATGAAGCGTATGATAAGGGATTCCTAGGCCATGAAATGGTGTCCTCAGTCCATGAGGATGGTCCCTTTGGACTATGAAACCTTTGAATAATGATGTGTATTATCGAGAGATCCACAAGCCAGGGGATTGTGTCTTCATGCTATGAGGATGGTGCCTTCAGACTATGACGCCTTTGGACAGTGTGGCGATATTTCAGCCAATGAAATGTAAAGATATGTCGGTATCGATTGTTTGATAAAATAAATAGGTGATGCTTAGTCATATGAGAGAATGAGACAAGATAAGGCTTGGTCTTGTGTGAGATGAGGGCAGTGCTTATCCCGATGAGAAAAAGGGAGACAATGCTTAGTCACATACAAGGGAAGGCAGTGTGGAGGAAGTGCTTAGCCTTATGTAGTAGGGAGACAATTCTTAACCTCATGCAAATAATCGAGACAATGCTTAGTCTCATGCAAGGAAAGGAAATGCTTAGCCTTATGCAGTAGGGAGGCAGTGCTTAGCCTTATGAAATTACAGAGGCAATGGTTAGGCTCATGCAGGGAACAGAGACAACTTTTAGTCTCGTGTAAGGAAAGGAAATGCTTAGCCTTATGCAATTACAGAGGCAATTCTTAGCCTCATGCAAGAAGTGGAGACAATTCTTAGTATCATGCAGGGAAAGGCAGTGTTTAGCATTATGTAATTACAGAGGCAATGCTTATCCTCATGCAAGAAGCAGAGACTGTGCTTAGTATTATGCAGGGAAAGACAGGTGTTTAGCCTTATGCAAGAAAAACTATGAGTAATTGTGAGAGAGTGAGGTATTTCTTAGCTGGGTGTGTTTGTGTTTGGCAACTTATCGTCACGAAGTTAGTGATTTGTTGTGCGTATGTATTCTCGAATGTTACTGTTGTGTTTATCATGCCCGCTTTCAAAGAAAAATTGTGAGTTTTACGGGGGGAAGGTTGGTTCGTGGTCTTGACTCTTGCTTCGCCTTCTTGTCTTGATGTCCAGCTTGAGTTACCCTGGGTATCCTTTGGCTATCACAGAAATAAAGTTTTCGAAAAATAACTATGCATTTGACAAATTATTTGCAAAAAATTTAGTTGTTTGAAATGTATTATACTTTTTAAGACCAAATAATCTAGATGAACCCGCGATTGTGGCGCATTTAGAGTCATTGCAACCTCCTTGCTTTAGAATGTTGAGGGCCCTCCTCAAAATTCTGCCCAAGTTTAAGTGCATACTTCTGACAATACTTTTTGGATGTTCCACACATGATGAAGTCGACTGAACTTGCGACCTTGCACCAGTTTCTGATCATGGGAAAATGAAGATTTTATTAAGATGTGACCGAACCCACAGGGATGCCTACGTATACCCTCTTAAACATGAATCATGTCAAGTGTAGTTATAATGACCCGACCGATCGTTTTGAGAATTTAAGTTTCGTTCGACGGCATTTGATCTTGAGAAGCTTTATATGGTGATTTTGGACTTAGGCGTGCGTCCGGATTTGGTTTGGAGATCCGTAGGGTGATTTGAAGCATTTCGGCAAAGTTGAAGTTTGGAGAGTGGAGAGGTTGACTAATAGTTGACTTTGGTGATATCAGGGTCGGAATATGATTCTGAGAGTTGGAACAACTTCATCATATTATTTGGGACTTGTCAACAAAATTTGACGTCATTCCGGGTTGGTTTGATAGGGTTCGACTTGAGTTTTAGACGTTACAAGAGTTGGAAGTTCATAAGTTTGATTCATGGTGCGATTCGTGGTTTCATCATTGTTTGATGTGATTTAAAGCCCCGAGAGATCCCGTGTTAGGTTATAGAGATTTTTGGCATGCTTGGACGGAGTCCGGGGGCCCCGTGCGTGTTCCGATCGAGTTTCAGATTTTTTCATAGTTTTGAGCAGGTCTGCTTCTGGTGTTTCGCACCTGCAACACTTTGGAGCGCAGGTGTGGTTCCACTTCTGCGTGATCCTGGCCTATTTTGCGGTCATGCAGGCTTGGGAGCTCACTCGCTTCTATGGAGGCTAGCACGCAAGTGCGAATGCCACTTTTGCGGTCCAGCGATCACACCTGCGAAGAATCTCGCTTCCGTGGCTTCCCCTTTCGCTTCTACGGTGCCGCTGGTGCGACTGTAAATCCGCAGATGCGGTTCCAGGCCTGTTAGCTGAGTTTGCAGATGCGGACTCTTTCTTGCAAATGCATTTGTGCAGATGCAATTGCTTATCCTTAGATGCGGAAGTCCTGGCAGAATCATTTAAGTCGAGGTTTGGCCATTTTCTTCATATTTTGAGTTTTAGACTTCGATTTTGGGAACTTCTTTTTGGGGTTTTCAAGAAATTGACTGGGTAAGTGTTCTTCACCTAGAATTTAATATATTCCTTGATTTTATCTTCATTTTTGTCATTTAATTTGTGTTTTGAGTTTAGGAAAATGGTGGTTATTGAAGAAAGTTTTCAAAATGAAAAATCATGATTTGAGGGACGAAATGGTATCGGATTTTGATAATTTTAGTATGGTTGAACTCGTACGGAATGGATGTTCGGGTTTTTGTGAAATTTGTCGGGTTTTCAGGTGCGGGCCCGGGGGTAGACTTTTGGGATCGGTTTTTAGATTTTGTAAAGATTGAGTCTTTATGATCCGAAATAGTTTCTTATAAGTTTATTTGTGTTTTGAAGTTATTTTGGTTAGATTTGAGCCGCACGGAGGTCTTTTCACCCAAGAAGTTCGTTTTAGAGTGCCAGTTTGTCTTCTCTGAGGTAAGTATCTTGCCTAGCCTTGTGTGGGGGAACTACTCCTTTGGATTTGAGTCTTCTATGTTGATTGTAGTCCATGCACGCGAGGTGATGAGTACGTGCTCGTACTTATTTGAGGAAATTGTCCTTTTAGGGTTCCTAGATCCTTGTATTTATTGAATATGCAGTTGTTCTTGTTATGATTACATTCCTTACGTACTAGTTTCACCTTTACCAACTTGATTAGAATCAATTGCTTCATGATCCACTCTTATTGTTACTTGATTCATGTGTTCCTTAATTGAAACTATTATCTCTTCCATTTTCCATGTTATCTTTTACCTAACAGCTTATATTTATTTGAAGTTGTAGTTATCCCTTAATTGAGGTTATGGCGATCTTCTTGCTGCCTACTTTTATTTGAATTGGTTGTATCTCTCCCGTAGTTTTCTAAACTTAAAAGAAGATTAGATATCCTATGCCTTAGTGGACTCGCCCTTATTTGGAATTATTTGACTCCACTACTGAAGAATCAGGTTTTAGCGACAGACAAATTTTGTAGCTTAATAGAAAAATCCGTTGCTAATCTCATTTAGCGACGAATTAACAACGGATTATGAAGAAAATCTTTTAGTTACGAGCGTTTTAGTGACAGATTAACGACGATGTTCGTAGCTAATTCCAGTTTTTTTTTTGTAGCGCTCGTCTTAGTTTCTTGTTGTTGAACCATACATTCTAGGACTATTGTTACATATTATTATCTTCCCTGTCGAGTTGTTCTTATTACGCCTAGTATTCCTTATTGTGGTTATTCCTTGTGATTTAGTTCTACCATTTCTTGTGATCAAAGGTTCTTGAGTTGATTTACTTACTATACTTTGTATTATTGTCATTGTTGTTGTTGTACTTGTGGTGGTGATGCACGAGGATTCTGCCGTGCAGTTGTGGTTATTGTGATGCACGAGGTTTCTGCCGTGCGGTTGTTGGTGTGGGCTTGCACGAGGTTTCTGCCATGATGTTTTTATTATTGATATTTGCACATGCGGCGTGACAAGGCGATATATATATGTAGGTTGCGCATGTGGCGAGAAAATGTGGAAACATTATTATGCATGTGTGGTGAGACAAGGCGGGCATTTACTTTACTGTTTCACGCGTGGCGAGACAAGGTGGGCTGTGTCAAGGATTTATTTGTGATGACTTATGTTGGCCTGGGGGCATTCTTTTTTTTTGATATTGTGTAGTGGTACACTTACCTGTGTGAGATTATTCTTGTGAATCTTGTGATAAAACATTCTACGTGCAGCCCGTTCCTTTTCTTATGCTTACGAGCTGGTTTGAACTATGTTAGGACACTTGCATAAGCATACACGTAGTTAAGCACTCTTATCGGATTAAGGGGCTTCCTTGTTATTGTTGAGTATAGATATCCTTGTTGTACTTTCCTTCTATGTGAGAGTGGTTCTATTTAGCACGTGAGTCATCAGTGCGATTATGAGGTGAAATAAGGGTACAAGGTGTCAATTCTTAGGGTTGAGATATTGGGACCCTTGAGTGTGAATAGTCCGAGGTTTGGTACCTCGTGGAGTTTATTGACTAAAACCTAATGTGAAAACGGAAATTCGTTCATCCTCATGTGTCATTATTTGGGTATCCCGCTGATGATTATTGTCTTCCTTTCTTATTACAATTACTGTATTGTTAGCCATACCGCATAGGCTTCATGTAGATGTCATACTCTATTGTTCCTATACTCATATTTATTCAAGTTGTTTAGTCCAGTAGGTTTCTTGACTGTTCCTCGTCACTACTCCACTGAGGTTAGTCTTGATACTTTCTGGGTACCGATGTGATGTACTTATACTACACTCTTGCACATTGCAGATCTAGGTATTGCGAAGTCAGTTGATCTTTAGCTAGCAGTGCAGATTGCTGTTGTGGAGACTCAAGGTAAACCCGCGGCTCGCATGCTTCGGAGTCACCTTCCGATCTTGTATTTCACACTATTTTTACTTATTTCCAAACAGTTGTATTCAGAAGTAGTAGCAAACTTTGTAGAGCGTATGACTTGTACTACCGGTTTTTGGAAAATTGTAAACTGTATAGATAATTTCATTTCAGTAATTATTAGATGTTATTTATTATTGTTGTTATTCCGTAAATATTAGGCTTACCTAGTCCTTAAGACTACGTTCCATCATGATACTCAAAGGAGGGGAAATTGGGTCGTGACAAGTTGGTATTAGAGATCTAGGTTCATAGGTGCTACGAGTCATAAGCGAGTTTAGTAGAGTCTTGCGGATCGGTACGGAGACGTCTGTATTATCTTTGAGAGGCTACATAACTATTAGGACAATTTCACTTCCTTCATTCCTATTGTGCGAGTTTATTAATCTCGAAGTTTTAACTTTTATCATTTCATTCTCTCACAGATAGTGAGGATACGAGCTGTAGTTCCTGATGACATTACCCCCGGAGCAGATGTCGCTAGGGGCAGAGGTAGAGGCCAACGAGGAGCACGTGCCGCAGCTAGGGAACCTACTAGGGCAGCAATTGAGGAGCTGCCAGTAATTCTAGTTGGGAGACAGGTACCATAGGCGTCTGCTGTTACCCCCGGACTTCAGGAGACCTTAGCACAATTCCTGAGTATGTTTGGAACATTGACTCAGGCGGAATTGATTTCGGCTGCACCAGCTACTTTACAGAACATGGGAGGAGCTCAGACTCCCGCCGCCCACACTCCAGAGCAGCGAGTTCATGTTGGTCAGTTCGGGGGTGTCATGGAAACACCACATGTGGTCCCAGTTCAGCACGTGGTTAGGGAAGCAACATCTGAGGAAGAACAACTTAGACATGAGAGGTACAAGAAGTACCACCTTCTTACCTTCAGTGGATTGGCGACAGATGATTCCTAGAGTTTCCTGGAGGATTTTCACTACATTCTTCGCACTATGGGTATTGTGGAGATGAGCAGGCTTGATTTTGTTACGTTTCAGCTTAGGGGAGCAGCTTATCAGTTGTAGCGGGCATATGAGTTAGGTAGTCCGGCCGAGTCAGCTTCGCACACATGGGTTCCGTTTTCAGAGATGTTCCTGAGGGAGTTTGTACCTCAGTCCGTTCGAGATGCATGGCGCGTGGAGTTTGACTAGCTGCGCCAGAGCACTATGTCAGTATCAGAGTATGCCGTTAGATTCAGTGATTTGGCCAGACATGTACCTGCTTTGGCCGCTAGAGTTAGAGAGCGTATCCGTAGATTCATTGAGGGCTAAGGCATGATATTCGGTTCAGCATGACTTGAAAGTTAGAGTCGGATGTTTCATTTCAGCAGGTGCAGGGGATTGCTTGCCGAGTAGAGGGCATGTGGATCGGGAGAGAAAGGATAGGCGGGGCCATGAGATAGAGTACATGCGAGGCCAGGAGGCCTGATAGGCTGGATAGATCTACTAGTCCTTATTTTGGAGGTAGGGTACGACATGGTAGAGGTTTTGTGGGTCAACCAGTTTAGTTTGTACTTCCGGCTTCGCACAGTGTTTCAGGTGCTCATGGGTCTCGGGGTACTCGTACGACACCGTTTCCATAGCCATGTTAGTAGAGAGGTTGCTTTGAGTGTGGAGATACCAACCACATGGTGAGAGATTGTCCCAGACTCCGGGTAGATGTGTCATAGCGGGGTATTCAAGCGAGTAGGGGGCGCCCTAGAGGGGAAGGCCCGGCCCGTTGATGTGTTTCATATAGTAGGCCGGAGGCCGTTGTGCCAGATGATGTCATACATGTATGTTTTGATTTGTTACAGAGGGGAACCATTCGTATTTCATTTCGGTTCTTCTTATCAGGACGAGTTCCCTTATTTGTTGTTTCATTTATAGATGAGATTCATGGTTTGCACTCTGTTTATGTGTTTGCCCCTATTGGGAGATTCTATGAGTGGTAGTCCATGTCTATCGTTGTTTTTATTCATCCTTGAGAGCGGTGAGACTAGAAATGAGTCCATGTTGTTCCTTATGGTAGGTTTTAGTGTGATTCCCGAGTATTCTTGGTATGATTTTTGATTTGATACTCGATTGGGGTGAGAGTTCAGTAAGTGTTGTGATTTTATTGGAAGAATTGATTTAGTGGAAGATTTCGATTGGTATGATGTATATTCGACCTGTGATTTAGAGTTGAGGGTGAGACCCTCGCGAGTTCATGTGATTTGATATGTTTGATCCGGGCTGCGTGCCGCGGTGGAGAGTTATACCAGGATGAGATCCTTATGATTATTCATGTACCTTGATTTTTTCCCATTTAAATTGATTCCTAGTATGGTACTGATAGAGAGTTGTGCCTATTGGGTTTGTTTGATATTTCTCTTATCTGTTTCTCTTTACATATTCAGTCATTTTCTCTTTGTGCTTCCTGAGTTTTAGCTTGCGGGGTGTGTTCCCGGTGGTGTTGGTTGTGACTTGTTGATTCAGGTGTATAGTTATGAGGCATTTGTGGTTCTTGCATCATCATCGATGTGGTGGAGGTTTGAAATGGGTTCCTACCGGGTATGAGGCTAATTACCCGTTTAGATTACGACATCTATTGTGATCAGAAGTGTTATTGTGGGCCTATGTGTCGTGTGTTATATTGTGGGGTGTTTTATGTTGTGTGGTCGTACCTTAAGGGTGTAGGCATGAGTTTTTGCAGCTAGTTGAGGTTGATACCGGGTATGGATTTAGAATCGGGTCCTTTGAAAATGAAGGGAAGGTGAGAATTTTTACTATGAGGCTTATCGGTGTATGTAGAAAAGCTAAAGTACAGTGAGATGGTGTCATCGGACTTATGTGGATTGGGGTGATGTGGGACCACCCGCGGGTGTATGTTGGAAGTGAGCATTCGGTGATTTGAAGACTTCGAGTCGATTCTTGGCACATTCAAGGGCGAAGGTTTGTTTTAAGAAGGGGAGAATGTAACGACCCAGCCGGTCGTTTTGAGAATATAAGTTCCGCTCGGCGATATTTGACCTTGAGCAGCTTCATAAGGTGATTTTGGACTTAGGTGTGCGTCCTTATTTGGTTTGGAGATCGTAGGGTGATTTGAAGCATTTCGGCGAAAGTTGAAGTTCGGAAAGTGGAGAGGTTGACCAATAGTTGACTTTGGTGATATCATGGTCAGAATGCAATTCTGAGAGTTGGAACATCTTCGTTATGTTATTTGGGACTTGTTTGCAAAATTTGACATCATTCCGGGTTGGTTTGATAGGTTTCATGGTGCGATTCGTGGTTTCGTCATTGTTTGATGTGATTTGAGGCTCCGAGCGAGCCCGTGTTAGGTTATAGAACTTGTTGGTATGCTTGGACGGTGTCCCAGGGGCCCGTGGCGTGTTCCGATCGAGTTTCAGATGTTTTTCATAGTTTTGAGCAGGTCTGTTTCTGGTGTTTTGCACCTGCGACACTTTGGAGTGCAAGTGCAGCTCCGCTTCTGCGTGATCCTTGCCGCTTCTGCGTTCATGAAGGCTTGGGATCTCGTTCACTTATGCAAAGGTTGGCATGCATGCGCGAAGGCTGCTTTTGCGGTCCAGCGATCGCACCTGTGAAGAATCTCGCTTCTACGGCTTCTCATTTCGCTTCTGCGTTGCCGCTGGTGCGGCTATCCGCAGATGTGGTTCTAGGCTTGTTATCTGAGTTCGCAGATGCGAACTCTTTCTTGCAAATGCGGTTGTGCAGATGCAGTTTCTTATTCGCAGATGCGGAAGTCATGGCAGAATCATTGAAACTATTATCTCTTCCATTTGCCATATTATCTTTTCCATAAAAGATTATCTTTATTTAAAGTTGTAGTTATCCCCTTTTTTAATGTTCTCCTTTAATTGAGGTTATGGTGATCTTCTCGTTGCCTACCTTTATTTGAATTGGCTGTATCTCTTCCGTAATTGTCCAACCTTAAAAGAAGCTTAGATATCCTATGCCTTAGTGGACTCGCCCTTATTTTGAATTATTTGACTTGTGTTAGTTTCTTGTTGTTGAATCGTACATTGTGGGACTATTGTTACATATTATTTTCTTCTCTGTAGAGTTGTTTTTATTAAGCCTAGTATTCCTTATTGTGGTTATTCCTTGTGAACTAGTTCTGCCGTTTCTTGTAATCGAAGGTTCTTGAGTTGATTTACTTACTGTACTTTTTATTATTGGCATTGTTGTTGTTGTACTTGTGGTAATGATGCACAAGCTTTCTGCCGTGCGATTTTGGTTATTGTGATGCACGAGATTTTTGCCGTGCGGTTTTTTATATGGGGTTGCACGAGGTTTTTGCCGTGATGTTGTTACTATTGATATTTGCACATGCGGCGTGACAAGGAGGGATACATATATGTGGGTTGCGCATGTGGCGAGACAAGGTGGGAACATTGTTATGCACGTGTGGCGAGACAAGGCGGGCATTTACTTTACTAAATGCACATATGGTGAGACAAGGTTGGCTGTGTCAAGGATTTATTTGTGATGACAATGACTTATGTTGGTTTGGGGGAATTATTGTTGTTGATATTGTGTAGTGGTACACTTACCTATGTGAGCTTATTCTTGTGAAATTTGTGAGAAAACATTCTACGTGCTGCCCGTTCCTTTTATTATGCTTACTAGCTGGTTCGAGCTATGTTAGGATATTTGTACAAGCATACACGTAGTTAAGCACTCTTATCAGATTAAGGGACTTCCTTGTTATTGTTGAGTATAGATATCCTTGTTGTACTTGCCTTCTATGTGAGAGTGGTTCTATTTGGCACGTGAGTCGTTAGTGTGATTATGAGGTGAAATGAGGGCACAAGGTGCCAAATCTTAGGGTTCAGATATTGGGACATGTGAGTGTGAATAGTCCGAGGTTTGGTACCTCGTGGAGTTTATTGACTAAAACCTAATGTGAAAACGGTCGTTGTTGTTGAGTTATTACTTGTCCTTTCTGTATCTGTGATTTTGGATTTTGGATTTTTTTCCGTTCATCCCCCTGTGTCATTATTTGGGTATCCTGCTGATGCTTATTGTCTTCCTTTCTTATTGCAATTACTGTATTTTTAGCCATACCGCATAGTCTTCATGTAGATGTCATACCCTGTTGTTTCTATACTCATATTTGTTCAGATTGTTAGTCCAGTAGGTGTCTTGACTGTTCCTCGTCACTATTCCACTGAGGTTAGTCTTGATACTTGCTGGGTGCCGTTGTGGTGTACTTATACTACACTTCTGCACATTGCAGATCCAGGTATTGCGAAGTCAGTTGATCTTTAGCTAGCAAGGCAGATTGCTGTTGTTGAGACTCAAGGTAAACCTGCTGTTGCGTTCGCAGGATTCGGAGTCACCTTCTTATCTTGTATTTCACACTGTTTTTACTTATTTCTAAGCAGTTATTTAGAAGTTGTAGCAAACTCTGTAGAGCTTATGACTTGTACAACCGGTTTTGGGGAAATTGTAAACTGTATAGAGAATTACATTTCAATAATTATGAGATGTTGTTTATTATTGTTGTTATTCCGTAAATGTTAGGCTTACCTCGTCTTTAAGACTAGGTGCCATCACGACACCAAACAGAGGGGAAATTGGGTTGTGACAGCAGTTCAGTTACATCAACTGAAGAAATGCAAACAATCCTAAACACAGTATCTCTTGCCTGCTGAGTTGATAGGTTTTTGTCAAATCTCTCCGTCCATTTCTGCAGGTATAAGTGCTCCTCCTCTTAGTACCCAATGAACCATGTAGGGACTCTGCCAATTGGGTGAAAACTTCCCCTTTGCTTCATCTTGATGTGGTAAGATTCGATTTAGGACCAATTGCTCCGGTGTAAATTGCGTTGGTCTGACTTTTTTGTTAAAAGTTCTTGCCATCCTATTCTGGTAGAGTTGACTGTGACATACCACATTCATTCTTTTCCCATCAATGAGAGCTAGTTGTTCATAGTGTCTCTACACCCATTCTGCATCAGTGAGCTCAATTTCTTGTATGATTCTTAAAGAATGGATTTCTAAGTTTGCAGGAATAACCACTTTAGTACCATAAACCTATAGGTAGGGAGTTTCCCCAGTTGATGTGCGAACCGTGGTATGATACCCGATCAGAGAAAATGGCAGCTTCTCGTGCCAATATTTGTAGTTATCTACCATTTTCCTCAATATCTTCTTGATGTCCTTGTTGGCAGCTTCTACGACTCTGTTCATTTGCAGCCTGTATGCTGTGGAGTTCTTATGCTTGATCTTGAAGGTTTGACATGGTCTTCATCAGATCACTATTCAGATTGGAGGCGTTATCGGTGATGATGGACTCTGTTACTCCGAACCGACGAACAATGCGGTCCCGAACAAAATCTGCTACGACCTTCTTAGTTACAGCTTTGTAAGATGCGGCTTCACTCCATTTTGTGAAGTAGTCCATGGCCACTAGAATGAATCTATCCCCATTCAAAGCAGCATGTTCGGTCGGGCCGATGACATCTATACCCCAAGACGAGAAAGGCCAAGGTGAACTTAATGTATTGAGTTCATTGGGTGGTACTCGTATCATGTCAGCATGTATCTGGCATTGGTGGCACTTCTTAACATAATTGATGCAGTCTGTTTCCATAGTCATCCAGAAATACCCCGCCCTTAGTATCTTTTTGTCTAAGGTGAACCTACTCATGTGCGGTCCGCATGTTCCAGCATATATTTCCTAGAGAAATATGGATGCTTCCTTGGTGTCGATACATCGTAATAATCCCAGGTATTGAGTCTTTCTATACAGAATTCCTCCGCTTCGACGTGGGTGACTCCCCTCAAAGTCCATCTTTTTCGGATGGGCAGATACACGATGCTCGGGATATGAAGTCTCCTGAAGCGGGGGCATCCCTCGGGGAGAACGATATCTTTGAAGAGTGCTTTGCCGGTCTTGTGTAGGGCCCTGACCCCGACGCCTCGTTTATCTTTGAAGAGGATGATAAGCTTCGAAATAAGGAATACTTTGTCTTTTAGCACCTATGTTCGGGACTTGATTTGTGCCTTTCTAACTTACTTTCTTCGTGACCAGGCAGTGATGCTCTACCATAAGATTTTCTCGGAATCTCAGGCTGAGCTTGGCTGTTGTGAAGATGATCTTAGGAGGCTAGTGCAGGAACACGATGGCCTCAAGGTTCTCTATGTCATAAAAGAGGAGGAACTTATCAACCTTTGAGCCCGTTTGGAGAAGGCGTCTCGAGAACAGGACGATTCTATCGAGCAGGTAAAATAGTCTTTGTAGGCTTGTTTTAAACTTACTTATTTTAGTGTTGTAATGTCTCAATTCAATTCTTGCAGCTCAAGCAGAAGGATGACCTAGTGGTGCAACTTCGGGAGGAGCTTAGGGTAAAAGATACTGAGATCCTCGGGTTGAAGCAGCGCATGGATGAGGTAGCCTCCAAGAAGGACACTCTTCGAGAGAAACTAACCTCGGATGAGCACCAAATTCAAGGTGGGAAGGGAGAAAGCCGCAAATATAAGGAGCTTCATGCTGAATCTGCTGTCGAGTTGTCCAAAGACTTATCCTACTGCTTCAAATGCTCGGGTATGAAGGTATCTTCTGAAGCCGAGCTTAGTCTAACTCGTGCCCATGAACATGCTCAATTAGAATCTCGGAGATAGGCTCTTGAGGAGATACATGCCAAAGGTTTTGATCTTTCTGTCGAGATCGAGAAAGTGAAGGTTTTAGAAGAAAAAACGACTGCACTGTTCACTTCCGATGAGGATTCCGCTAGTGGCTCGGAGAGTGGTGAAGAGGAAGATGATATCCCTGAGGGGGAAGAGGCAATTGATGATTAAGTCGCCGAGGGTCAAGCCATTGAGGGTGTAGTTCCTGGGAAAACTTCCTCCGATTGAGTGCCCCCGACAGAAGATTAGGCTTCTATTTTTTTTTTGTAAGGCTCCATGTGGGAGCTTTGTAAATATATTTTTGTGAACACCATTGGGATAAATGTTATTTTTGCTTCATCTTCGTTCTTCACTAATTCCTGTTTTCCCTTTACTTTTGAAGTGAGATTTGATGTTTGTTGATGATCAGTTTGATGTGTTAGACTTAGAATATAAAACCCTTAGGTTTTTGTGCTTTGATCAATGACCGATAATAATCGATCACTTAGGATTTGATCTCCGAGTTAAATTTTAGCTCGGAACTTTTGAGTTCGAACTAGGTGAGGTTTCGAGCACAGTGTGCTCCGGACTTTAAGTTCTTTTGGCATCGGCCCTTAGGCTCTTTTCAATTTGGCCCTTAGTCTCTTTAGATTGTCCCTTAGGCTCTTTAGGTTGGCTCATAGGCTCTTACATGTTGGCCCTTAGGCTCTTTTTATATTGGGTCAATTCGACCTAAAAATGGCTACAAATTTCCCTCATTCTGGCTAAAGGCTTCTCTTTTTTAAATTTTGTTATGCCTTGGAATATTTTTATATCCGTCCGACTTTTCGACGGTTCGATAATTGAGTACCGCGTGAGATTCTCTCGAAGGCTGATTTTTTCGAAGCCTTTACATTGTTCGGAGCTGATATTATCGAAGCCCTTTTTGCTTATGCCGTGGGTAGCCTGCTTTAACTAGTTTTTTCGAAGTATTTGAATGCCTTTAGTTTTATGGCAGAAGTGGGACGTCTCCGAGCTGCATTGTTTCAGCCGTAGCCTTATGACCGTAGTCTTTATATTTGGCCGTAGCCTTTAGTCCCCGAGTGAGATGGCCTCGGCCGTAATATCGAGGGCATGACTTTTTAGGGGTCTTGTAAGTTCGAGTATATAGCCTTGGCCTTAATATCAGGGATATGCCTCATTTAAGGCCTTATAAGTTCGAATATGCCTCATTGATGTCTTATAAGTTTGAGTATTCCTCATTGAGGTCTTATGAGTTTGGTTTTGCCTCATTGAGGTCTTATGCGTTCAGGTTTTTGGTGACTCGATAAGTTGTCCGTCGAAGACAGTCCCCAAGTGTTCGGGTGTATTTGGCCCTTGGCCCGTTTAGTGAAAATAACAGACTTCTTTGAGGCACAAAGTGTTTTGACAGAATAAGGATGCTTCTTCAAATGATTGATACATGTGTACATGATTTTGCCATTGGGGTTTCGACTTATTCTACACGGACACGGTTCATTCGACCGTTTGGCCCATTACAACATTCTCCTATCGAGGCCCTTTTGGCATGACTTATTTTCTTTGAAAAAATAACCTCCGAGGGTGATGTCCCCCAGTATTCGAGGTTGATAAAAAACAAGACTTGAATACTTCTCGTTTTTTTCCTTAGGTAGCATATACGTGTTGCCTCGTTAAAAACCTTGTCCGTAAAACCCATCTTAATTAACCAAGACTAACCTCCCACCCCCCGACCCCTCTCATTTCTCACTGGTCTCTCATGTCTCTACTCTTTCTCCATCTCTCTAAGTCTCTTCTAGGGACTTCCTGTCCCTATGGCTCCGATGAACCTCTTCGTCTTCTCCGGCCGTCTCTTTGCCGGAGACCATGAAGCCCTCATCATCCTCCTGCCTCCTATGGTTCCTTCACGCCGGTAATGCTATCCCTAAGTCCCTCAAAGGGCGAGGACCAGTCTTCTCACACCTATGGTCTGTTCCTTCTTGCTTCAGGCCTGCAAGGCTTGATTATGAGTAAGATCTTTCAATCTTTGGCCCAAACCTATGGGTTTCTAGGCCGGTATCTTCATCTTTGGGTTTACCCTTTAAACCCTAACTTTTGAATCTTCTGATTCTTTTAGATCTGTAATAGATATATCCATACTATGAGGTTTTCCTATGTTTTCTTTAAACAATCTCCCATCTCTTGAACAATTTCCTCATTTTTCAGACTAAGGTTTCAAAACCCTTTTTGCAAAACGATTTATTTGGATTTCAACAATTACTTTATGATTTTTTAGCATGTTTAAACGTCACTTGAGTCCTTTCTTTTGTTTGAGCCATTTTAGTTAAGAAACTCTAATACTTCTGAGTCCGATTTGAAGGTTTGAATCTGTTTGCAATGTTGTTTGCATGAACTTTCTGGATTTTTTACGAATGCCTTATGTGTTCTATGTTTCTTGCCCTGATTTGTTGCTAAGATTTTGTGAATCTTTACTGCTCTTTTAGATAATTGCTTAGGGTTTCTCTCACTTTTGTTCAACACATGTTATTTATCGACTAGTAAGTCTGATTGTTCGTTCTGAGCATTTCTCGTAAAGCTGTAATATCTTCCTCGAATCTATGACTCCCTATATTCTCCTTATATCTCTCTACTGATTTTGAGTTATTTCCTTGATTGTGTGATGACTTCCTTAGTTAGTATTGACCCCTGTAATTTTTCAATCTCATGCGTAATTCTCTGAACAAATTTTTCGAAATTAAAATTGTACTCCACCTTATTTATGTCCACAAACATGTTGTTATTTAATTGACATATACTTTCCTTATTTGAAATATTCTGTATCCAGTCCTTATTACATGTCACATGCTTTTACTATGGTAAAATCAGTCTTGTGATTGATTCCTTTCCTTGTTTAATATTACTTGTATACGTTTGAACCATGACTCCCTAATTAAAGGAAGTCCGGTTCCTTAATTGATTCTGATTGAGGTTCTTCCTAAAAATTTGCTAAATTATTGTTTCCTACCTTATTTCTCTGGCCTGTTTAAGACTATAAATGCCTCTATTCTCACTAGCATAAAGGACAGACCTTGTTCTATTCTCTCTTGCTCACACACACACAATCTACTATTCTTCTCTTGGTTGTTTGGTATTGCTAGTTGGCTGGAAGCCAAGAGTAGCTATTCTACTTGCCTCTTATTATGTATTTGTTGTCTTCAACTAGTATGTTTCAAGTTTATATTTAAAGTCTCCAAAACAACATGTTTCTCTAGTTGTTACGATGCATGTTGCTTCTGGTTTCCTTTTACTTATGGTTTTGTTGTCCTACTTGAAACTAGTTTCACATATTATGTTGTTTAGTTCTGGGTATCTCCTCCCTTATAGCCTCAGCCCGCAATCCCTAGGATACTATAATTGCCTTGTATGTTACTTAACATATGCTTCTTAAATCTATGTGTAATTATGTCCTACCCCCTCCAGAACTCGCTCTAATATGATTCTGTGATTGGTTTTCAACCATGATTGATCCCATAGTCTAAGTATCTCTAACTGTATGACCATGTCTAACTAGTATTCCTAAGTTTGTGTCCCACTACCTGTAACCAATTGCAAGGCTTCTGCCTAGTTTGTGTTCATCATGTTATGTGCTCTATGTATCCCAATCCCCATTGCCCTGTGTGAAGATTTGTGTGCTGAACCTATTTTTGTTCTGTGAGTGTTACTGAATCTATTTGGATCCATGTTTGAGCTGCTTTACTCTTCCCAAATCTGTTTACTGAATAACTCCCTCTTATTTTCAAAATCATCTCAAACCAGCCCTCTTTTAACATTGTTTTCTACTAAAAATCTATCTCCTGCACTTCACTTGATTCCTAGACCTTTAAGTTCTGCCCCCTTAGTGTGAGCACTGCTTTGGGACCTTGATCTCCCTCTGATCTCTGACACACTTAGGCTGGTACCACCACACTGCACATGTTCAACTCTTGGTTACCAAGTCTGGGTGTGAGAATTGCCCGAGAGCCCTTGAGGTCCTTAGGGAACTTTTACACACCCGGACTATGAAAAGGCTATGAATACCATGTGGCATAAGGTTTGGAGGATTTGGGCTTGAGTAAAGGCTCCCTATAGAATAACTTTTTATTTTTTTCTATTTGGTTATGTAATTCATAATTCCTGGCTTGTAATAATTTGTAAACAACTCATGGGGCTGGATAGTGAAACGGGAGGGGTAACTATGCATGCCTAGCTATTACAAGGGTAGAAACCATGCTTAGGTTTTTTATTCTCCATCTGTGCAATAGAGATCCTGTGTAGGTTCATGTGTCCATGCATTAGATATCATGATACTTAGGCTCATATATACTGTTTTTCCTTTCAGCATGTCATCATTCATTGCCCTCACTTAGAGATCCTGTCTATAGGATAAACAATTAAGTAAACTGCTATTACGTGGTTCTGTCCATGTAAACATGTCCTGAAGCTTCATTTATAAGTCCTGTCCTAGGATAAATAATGTTAACTGCAATCATGTCTCATCATGCTATACACGTAGAGATCCTATTCTAGGTAAACAATGATTAAAATCTGTCACCTATGTTATTCCTAAAACTGTGCATAATGTTGTGATTCTATGTGCATTTAGAGATCCTGTTTTAGGAACTACATATGCATCATAACTGCTACACGCCTAGGCAAGTCTTAGGTAATCAACCATAAAGAAACAAAACCCGAACTGTCCTTTGTGATTAGTGTTCATCTGTCAGTATGCTAAAATCAGTAGGCAAGACTGATTAGGACATACTCGTTGAGTTATGAAACAAAAGTCCTGTTTCTTTAACATTTTTCCCCAGATACCATACCTTAGGATTCTGAATTAATATGGACCTTAGTTGTGTATGAGACATGCTGTTATGTCTACTCTGTGTGGAGGAATACTTGAGACTTTATCTTCTTTACATGCTTTCCCTTTATCTGCAGTCCTACTTGTTTATTATATGTCGCCTTAGCATTTTCACCTTTAAAACTTGAGGGTATGCCCAGCACCTCCTTTAGGATAGGAGTCCTAATTTCCTCCGGGACTAATAGGAAGGGACGGGTAACAACATGCAATAGAGGTCGAGACCAACACTCTATTTAGTTACTTTCATAGGGTGGGAAAGGGTAGAACATGGATATGATGACCAATGCGCTAATACCACGTGTAGCCCCTCTTCGAGAAGTGATTACCGAGTATTTATTGATGTGATCCATATTACTATAAACCTAGGATACCTTTTATATGCTTAGATCGTAATCCTTTCAAAATCTAATCTTCTTTACTATTTTCAACATCTGCATGCTTAATACTTAAATCCCCTCTTATTTGAGCCTTTATTTGTTTGTTTGCGAAGCCGTACAAATTCACAGAAACCATTTGTCCGGGAACCACACTTGTGGATCCTGGAGGGTGCCTAACACCTTCCCCTTAGGATAATTTTAAGCCCTTACCCAATATCTGGTTAGTAATGTAGTTGTAATTGAACCCCTTAGGTGCCCTAACGCACCATTAAAATCGTTAGGTGGCGACTCTTCAAAATATGCAAACCCCTTTCCCAAAAGGAACGAGTTGTCTCAACCAATATCATATACCCTTTCAACCGGCCCCTGAAAGGAGCGCTTGTGGAAAAAGAGGGGTCGCGACAGCATGGCGACTCTTCTAGGGAGATCCATGCTTTACCATTTCAAATTGTTTCGTGAATTTGTGCCTTTATTTTGTTTAAATAATTGCACCCTTTCCTCTTCCCTTTACATGCATATAATTGTTTACTTTAGGTATTTACTTTTCCTCAAAAATGAAAATGACATGTCTTTTTGTTTTATTTTGTAACTGCTTCAAATCATTACTGTTGTTTTTACCGCTTTCTTTAACGTGCAAATACGTGACAACTTGTTTTAATACTTATTATTGCATAATCATGCTCAAAATTAATACTCCACTCGTGCCAAACAAAATACTATAGCAACGCTTGATGAGTGGTTGC